>JAAGKR010001421.1:49718-111388 GCA_011419295.1 Clarias macrocephalus
TTGCCGTATCTTCTCTCAGCTTCTTCTTCGGATAAACCGACACATCCGTACTCTAGAGGAGTAAACACTGTGGTAGGCACCTGACACACACACACACACACACACACACACACACACACACATTAATGATAGAAATTTGCAGACATGTATGCACAAATATTTGTTGGATTTTTTTTACAAGTATGTTTTAGCTATTAACACATTTTTAATACTTAATTGACTTTAATTTAGCATCTTGAAAAAACTGAAAAAACTGCTCGCATAGGCATATAATGAGAGAGTTGTTCACATCAGATATTTAATCTGCACAAAGATGTCTTTCAGAGAGCCCAGGTCGAGAAGGTCATGACTCTGTTCATGTTTTACCCTTCCACTTAAACTGAACTCTAATTCTGTTAATGTTAGAAAAGACCATTTCATGATTTCTACTGTAGTCGTTTGTTTCAGAAACAGTCCACTCCCAGACTCACCAACAATCTTTTTGTTTGTTTGTTTTTTACTCTTTGGATATGCTTAATAAGGTATATAAAAATTTTACACAAAAAAAAAAAAAAAAAAAAAACAGTACTCATAACTTTGTTGCATACTTAAACAAAAAACTATAGGTGTATGATTATTCTTGCATGTCTGGAGATAAAATATATATTTAAAATATCAGAGAACACAGCGTAAGCTAGAAGCATGAATCAGCACCAGCCAAAAAGAAAAAGCCCCTTCAGCTGGAGATCGCAAGGTAAAATCTCAACAATGCTTCAGCCCTCTATGGCCAAAAGTCCAGAAAAGCTGCTCTGTGTGAGAGAGGGATGGAATAATCGCACCCCTCCCTTATTCACAATAGCACTAGCAAATCATGGAATTTGTGCATGCAAAAGAGGGCAAATAATGTTTCAAAGAAGAGGACACTGGGTAGTTTCACATGGAACTTCTTAAAAAATTTGAAAATAGAAACAAATATATTTATAAACATTTTGGACGAGTAGGTCTAGACTGTGTGGTCTCAGACGAATGTTCTAAGGAGTAGAACTGGTTAGAATTCCTAGTTTAATAACATGCGTCTAGTTTAAATCATTAAAATGTGTAAAAAAATATATATAATTTTTTTTATATAAATAATCATAATAATAATCATAGTAAAAATAATAACATAATAAATAATCATAAAAATTTATTATGAAGTCCAGCTCAAACACAAATTGTCTGAAACGGTGCACTGTGCCAGACTTACAGTCTGCTAAGCAGATTGGGATAAAAGCCTCCTTCATTGGAAGAGCCACAGGAAATAAATCGGGGACATTTTGCATTTGTGAAATTTTGACTTGCTGAAAAGCTTGCTGTGGTTAAAAAAAAAGTTCAGGTTAGTTTATACAGTTTTATAATATTGAAATTTTGAGATTTTCACAAACTACACTAATTTCCTTTAATTGTATTTTAACATTGCAGTAATAAAGACTTCACTTCTGCTGCACAATACAGTGCTATCATACAATACTAGTATAAACGTTCAACTCTTTATTCTATTGTCATGTCTGAGAGGTTTTGTGGCTGATGTTCATGGTTTTTGCTGCCTTCAGAGATAAGGATCATCACACTGCCTCCAGAGGCCTGTACAGTGCCCACTATGCATTAGCTTCCGTTCTTACCCTGATGCGCTCAAAATCACGTAATCATGCAAACGCATGGGACACATTACGCATTATTTTACATGGCCAGTGCAACAGAGGCAGCAGTGTGTGAGAGCAGTTGATGCACAGCTCAACATAAAGCCTCCATGCTTTGACACTGCTGTGCCTCTGGGATGCTTTGTGTCATTCAGTGTGACAGTGCTGAAGTCAGCAGAGGTATGCTGCCAGGAGCTCGTTTGATTTGGGAAGAAAAGAGCCCTGTTGCTTAATGGTAATGATGGTATTTTGCAAGGTCTGAGTTCAGAGTGTGTCCACTATTAGTCAACTAGATGATAAAGAAATGCTGAATAAGGACTTCTCAATTTCGGACTATGTACACATTAGCGATGTGTTGTTTGCAAGGTTGCCACTTTTAGCTCTCTGTTAATGAAAAGCTTAGTAGTCGCACCATTGTTGATGCCATCGTGTCACCGTGATTTTTTTTGTGCATATATTTTTCATGTTGAAGTGTGTACACATTTTTTGGGCCCCTCTGTATATAATTATACTACATATTTAACCAGAAAGTTATTTTTATATCTCAGCTGTTTGTCGCATGTAGGCAACGTGTAGGACCTCCTGTATTCCTTGAAAGACTGATTGATTAGTCGATTAATTTTTCTTGGTCTTTGTCCTGTTAATTCAGGGGTACCCACATCAGATCTTAATTTCATTTACAAGATCTGGCAAAGGTTTTACGCCCTTCTTACATAGTTTCTCGGAACTTGTGCACTGAATATGAGTTGGCACTGAATCTGAGTTGGGGTTAAGGGCCTTGTGCAAGGGCTCAACAGTGGTGTGCCTTGAACCAATGACTCTCTAATCAGCAACTCAGACCCTCAACCGTATGAGCCACCACTACCCCGGCTGGCAAAGTTTATTATTAAGAATGTAATCTTTAAGCTTTCTAATTCCTAAACTTTTGACATCCTTTATAGGTCCACTTATCCTAAAACTATTGAAGTTTGAATTAAATTCACTGAATTCAAGTGACAGTGAGAACTCCATAATACGTATAGCAGATTTTATGCAAGATGTGATTTCCACCACTATAAAATATTTTTTTAATCACAAACCTGAAGGAGTGCATTACAGATCCCTGGGGAAAGGCCGTGATTTATAATGAGTTAAAAGTCATGAAGCAAAGACACTGCAGCACAGAAACTGCAGACACAACAGTAATTTAGGGATGCTTACTGTATTTGTCATTTGCATTATCTTAAAAATCATATTCTGCTATATTCAAGGTTGCTGCTGTTGAGCTTGGGCCAAATGATCTGACTCACTGATAAAAAGCTTGAATTTACATCGCAAGTGTTTACCAGGCACTCTCACACAGCCACACAAGTGCACATGTGCACACGGACACAGACTATAATAAAATGCCAATTATCTGTGAATTATATAATCAAATCCCTGCTGCTCTCTGTCCTCCTTTCCTCTGCTAAGCTTTTTGTATCTCACTCTAATCCCTATAATGGAAGCGATGGCTGACAGTGACACCACTAGACAGAACACTTTAAGCAAAGACATGTTTACACTAGCATTATGCCTGGTAACACCCTGTAAACGCTGGACAGTTCCTACTTTTTTGCTTGTTTCTGAAACACAACAATATTTTTTGTTCAAAGAGACATGTTACTGGTTTCTGTGAGCATGTGCTTGTAGGTGCATCTGTGTAAGTCAGATGGGAATAGGGCATCTGATAAAAACCTAAATGTCAATGTAAATTGATTGCATGTAAGAGTAGATGGTAACAGAAGATGCTTTGGTCAGGGCATCTCAAGGTCAGTTCATTGCTGCTGTTTTGCACTCAGCATTAAGACCTACAGTGGACACACAGACCCATATACAGACAGGTGACAAATTAAGGAATAAGCTGATGGCTCTGGTTGTTCTTTTTTCTATCCTGAAATTCATGTCTATCCTGATTGGAGTGGTTTCTAACAAAATGCTTAAAACCCCTCTCACAGGACACGAGGGCTCACACAAATTAAATTACCACAACCTCCACCCCGACCAAAACCCCAGCTGAACGAACATCTCTGGAATCATATTAGGGGGATAAACACCATTCTTCCAAAGATATGTAGGATCAATGCCAAGCTGGAGCTGTTCTGGCGGCTCTGCTATCTCAACACTTTTCAGACACTAAATGAGGTCAGCACGATTATGTCTGGTTAATGCATGATGCGGAAAAGCAGACAGGTGGCATAATGCATACATGCATACTGCTAATCACCAGTAAGTAACCTGAATTTCATTTCTAACTAGTCCACTTTGTTTAATTTGACTCTTAATTATCCATTTTTATCTCGAACATTTCAACAATACATAAAAATACTAGCAATATCACATAAAGTCACTTGAAACAAGCATGTACAACAAGATGTGAACACCAGTTGTAAATTATAAATTGTTCAGCACAATACTGTGCAAAAGTCTTGAGCACCACCTCATTTCTTCATATTGCTTCTCCAAGTTCAAAAAATGACTTTTTTGCCTCTCATTTTCTGTCCAGTCCCTGTAACTGACCAGTTCCAGAAGAATGTTTTTGCCATACTGTGTCCTATGAATCATAAAAGCACAAACAAATGTAACTTAAGGTATGAACCAGTGAGAAGATGATGACAGATGATCAGGCCGATAATCAGTATACTGGTAATATTGAATGCTGAGTGACTGAAACAGACAAGAGAGGAAATGAGATTGCTGCTAAAGTTGTTATATAAACAGTTTCAAATAGAATCTTTAGGCACTCTGCAGCTTGTTTCAATA
The DNA here is from genome assembly GCA_011419295.1 of Clarias macrocephalus. NCBI lineage: Eukaryota > Metazoa > Chordata > Actinopteri > Siluriformes > Clariidae > Clarias > Clarias macrocephalus. Next base: position 54,158 of record JAAGKR010001421.1, read on the forward strand.
AAATATCTGTTCCCATTTTGCTAAGTTAATCTACATAGTTAAATTTACTTGAATGTAATTAAATTTAATATGAATACATGAGGGGCGGCACGGTGGTGTAGTGGTTAGCACTGTCGCCTTGCACCTCCAGGGTCCGGGTTTGATCCCCGGCCAGGCTCTATTCCCGTCTCTGTGTGCATGGAGTTTGCATGTTCTCTGGTGGGTTTCCTCCGGGTACTCCGGTTTCCTCCCACATTCCAAAGACATGTAGGTTAGGCTAATTGGCGTTCCCAAATTGCCCGTAGTGTGTGAATGAGTGTGTAGGTGTGTGTATGTCTGTGTGCCCTGCGATGGATTGGCACCCTGTCCAGGGTGTACCCTGCCTGTGCCCCAAGTCTCCTGGGATAGGCTCCAGGCTCCCCGTGACCCTGAATACAGGATTAAGCGGTATAGATGATGAGTGAGTGAGTGAGTGAGTGAATACATGAGGGCTGGCTCAAGACTTTTGCACAGCACTGTATTTTAGATTTCTTTTTGTATTACTGTCAATAAAATACTGGCTATACCAATGCAGTTTGTAACTTACATTCATTACATGTAAACTGTGAAATATTAATTCATTAAATGGTTAATTTAAGCAAACGTAGCACAGATTGATAATAAAAGCACTGTGGAGTTTAATGTTTTCCCAGATCTAGTACACATAATAAGGTTAATGATTTGCTGAGGAATAAAGTGTACGCTGCTTGAGTTCTGCTTACAGAAATATGCCAAATTCAGTTCTTGACACCCTGCACACATATTTCTATTAGGCTGTTATGTTTTGCTGAGTCATTTTTAGGGATGGAGATATGAAGAAATGCTAACACTGTTGTGATGCATCATAACACATTTGTGAGAGTAAGCCTTTCTGAGATTAGAGAGGGCATCAGTGCCTTTACACAACTGAAGAGGTTTGAACACCTGCAGTTGCAAAACATACAAAAATTATTATATTTAATGTTTAATATGATTTATAATAAAGGGGTTGGACAATTAAACTGAACAATTTAGTGTTGGAGGTTTCATGGCGAAATTTCACCAGCCTGGTGGCCAATCTTCATTGATTGCACATTCCACCAGTAAGAGCAGAGTCTGAAGGTTTAATTAGCAGAGTAATACACTAGCACTTTGCTTAAAATATTGCAATGCACACAATATTATGGGTGACATATCAGAGCTCAAAAGAGGACCAATTTTTGGTGTACATCTTGCTGGAGCATCTGTGACCAAGACAGCAAGTCTTTGTGATGTCTCAAGAACCACGGTATCCAGGGTAATATCAGCATACCACATCCAACAGGAGTAACTGTCGGCGCAAGAGGAAGCCGTCTGAAAGAGATGTCAGGGTCAATGTACATGGCCGGGATACTATAGCCAAATCTTTGGTCTCTCGTGCCAATGCTAAACGTCAGTTTCAATAGTGCTAGCAGCGAAAATCTTGGGCTGTGGACAATGTGAACATGTATTGTTCTCTGATGCGTCCACCTTCACTGTCTTTCTCACATACGGGAGAGTTACGGTGTGGAGAAGCCCCAAAGAAGTGTACCACCCAGACTGTTGCATGCCCAGAGTGAAGCATGGGGGTGGATCAGTGATGGTTTGGGCTGCAATATGTTGGCATTCCCTAGACCCAATACTTGTGCTAGATGGGCGCGTCGCTGCCAAGGACTACCGAATCATTCTGGAGGACCATGTGCACCCTGTAGTTTAAACAACGTATCCTGAAGGCGATGCCGTGTATGCCGGTGACAAAGTGGTTTGATGAACATGAAAGTGAAGTTGAACATCTCTCATGGCCTGCACAGTCACCAGATCTAAATATTATGAGCCACTTTGGAGCGAGTCAGGAAACGTTTTCCTCCACCAGCATCACATAGTGACCTGGCCACTATTCTGCAAGAAGAATGTCTCAGAATCCCTCTGGCAGGACCTGTCATTCCAAAGACAAATTGATGCTGTATTGCCCACAAAAGAAGGCCCTACACCATACTAATGAATTATTGTGGTCTAAAACCAGGTGTTTCAGTTTCATTGTCCCACCCCTAAAAGTGTCAAAGGTACTTAAAAGAAACTACTGATACCTGTACATAAATAACTCTACTACTAATGACACCTGTACATAAATAACTCAGACAACTGTGAGACAAATACATACATGTATGTGTTGCCTGTGCTTTATTAGACTTATCCAGATCTCTGCCATTTCTAAGAAAAATATTTAAAATTAAATAGCAGTTTGCCTTGTTTCTCTAACAAAGAGGGGGGAAATATTGTACATTTATAAAAAATGTCACTGCAGAACAAATAAACATATACTGTCCACATTACACTAGTAAGTGGGTGATGGATTACACACATACTCACTCAGATAATTTATTTATTACGTTATTTTTACTGACTTATTTATTTTTAGAGTAATATCTGCACATAGTATATTTGTGAAATTTTAGACTGTACTAATACTGTTTGAAAAGTATTATAATGAGTTGTTTCTACATGTCTGAATGATTATAACCCTTTTAAAACCATGTAAGCATTTGACCCTTATATCTGTAATGCCTCAAAATAATGTGTTGTCTTCAAGCCTTGCTTAGTCATTTGCATCAGATACCTGTGTAATTATTTCTGTGTAATTAGTGGAAGCTCCTCTCCACCCCTCTCCGCTCAGCTCTTCCCTGCTGGGATGGCATTTACATAAACTTCATATGTATTCACTCAGAGATCCGTAGCACACCACACTTTAAAAAAATAAACAAAAGACATCAACATGGCAGCCTGGAGCAAGAGCATGGCAACTTTCAAAGAGAACACAAGATTACTAGAGCACTACAGTACATTTGTGGAAAGCATGTTGGCCATGTGCCTGGCTAGCAATGCAAGCTAAATTCATCTGCAGTGCATGCTGGCCAATACATTGTTAACACAACATGTTGAATATAGATTCCTATCCATGACATCCACGCGATAAAGTCCAAACCTTGCTGTATATGCCAAGTAAATCACATGTTTGACAACTAGATAGCTAGGTAGCAAATTAATAAGCAAAAGACGTTACAAATTTACTGCTGTGTTTTGACTCTTTCTGTTAGCACCATATTACTCTGAACAATATTGAATGTTAATATTTTTAGCGGAACTAAAAAATCTAATCTTGAACATATGATTTTTGCAGAAGCAGTGAATGCAATCGATCTGCAATGTGCTAACTATGAAAAAACTGAAACAATACGTAGATGGGATTGTACTGATTGCTGTAGCATTAAGTAAGACGGCTTTGTGTTACCTCTAAATTACATCAGGTCAATGTGTAAAAAGCTACATTTTTAGATGCTGATACATTTTTATGTTTATCTGTCTTGTTTAAATATTGTGATCAGGAGAGTAGACCAAAGCCATAGCCAGTAATTAAGGTTAAGACAAAACTATGTGGTTTTCTGTCTGATCAGAAAAGGAAGTAGTGTAACTCGAAAATCCAGAAAGTAGAACATTTATGACGTCTGTACCTTCAGATAATACAACACTCATGAAGTCTGAACCTTTCGAAATCCAATAATCATGGCTTATGTTTCATTTCATATTCATGTTGCATCTGCTACATGACCTAAATGGGAAATGCAGCTTGGTTAGAATGAAACCCATAACCTAACATCCAGAACAGTAATTATGATACATATACAGTATAAATATGATGATGTTTGTGATGTTCCACTGTAGGTGTTAATTCTATTTATCAATTTATTTGCAAAACAATTGACTGTGGAATCAGTGCGTATTGTATAAAGTGTTATCTGCTTGATCAAATACAGGGGTGTGTTATTCAATTCACCCTGTTCCCAGTGGTTCTTGTGTAAACCTCTAACAAGATACAACCAGTTCTGCCTAGGGGTATTCCCTGAATTCACTTAGACATACACAGCATTCTGAACAGAACACTCAAAGTAGCTCAAAGCTGGCTGGTGAAGTTAGAAATGATTGATGTGTACATGGACGCTTCAGGCTGTGTGAAGATTATCAATGCTGCATTTTTACTATGCAGTTTATTTTCTCTGCTCAGCAATTATTTTCCCTTATCTATGAGTCAAAAATGATGCACTTCGATTATATTAAACGTCGTTGCGCACTGTCTTCTGTTCGAGGCTACTGTCTCTGCAGTCAATGCTGTGCAAACATGAACATGTTCTATGAGATCATTCGTAACTGCAAAAATGCAGAAAAATGGATGCCCTGTTTGTGGTTTGAACTTATGGAAGAGCATAAACAGAAGCGTTTGGTTATCTGCAAACAAAATTCGAACCAAATAAGGTAAAAGTTTCTTAAAGAGTCATTACTGGTGACGAGACACGGATTCATTACTTCTAGCCTGAGAGTAAATGGCAGAAAATGGAATGGAAACATCCTCAATCGTTAACCAAAAAAAATAATAATAATTCAACGCTCAGCTGGAAAATTGATTCTTTTGCACAATTACAGTGAGACGCTTATTGAAGAGCTGAAGGCTAAACTTCGGATTAAAAGCAGAGGACTGCTAGCCAAGTGTGTTGTAATCTTGCATGTCCACACACTTCTGCCAGCACCAGGTGTTAAAGCATCCTCTCTACAGTTCTGAACTTTTTCCATAAGATTTTAACTTGTTTGATCCCCTGAAAGCAGTCCTATGAGGATGAAGATTTACTTCTGATGAAGATGTGAAACAGCAGTGCATTTGTGGCACGCAGCTCAGCCTAAAACATTTTTAATGAGGGAATACGAAAGCTTGTTGACAGATGGATGAAGTGTATTGGAACCCAAGGAGATTATGTTGAAAAATTATATATTTGTCTTTTCTAAAAGTTCATTTAAACAAATGCTGCATGTATGCACCCATACATATAGGAACATAGTACAACCATCTACCCATATGACCAATGGATAATTAGTGCATAATTAGCTTTAAGGCCCTGAGACATACTCTACGAAGAAAATCTGTGTGTGTGTGTATGTGTGTGTATTTGTGCGTATGCATGATCGCCTCAGGAGTCACATGTCCTCAATCAGTCTAAGACAACTATCCTCATAAAAATAAGTGCTGACTATAGATGGCTTTGATCATTCATTTCAGCACAGTCTGGTACATCATATTGCAGCCATGCTGAGGAGATGAGAACAGTACACTGTCCTACAGTTGTTGTCGTTTGTCTTTCGGGTGCTCCTGTCAAGGGGTCGCCACATCGGATCATCCGATCCACATGCGACCCAGCACAGGTTCTATGCCCTTTCTGACACAACCCTCCCATTTTATCTGGGCTTGGATCAATAATCAATAATATCACTAATCACGATTATTATCCAGATTTATATTTTTTAAAATATTTTTTTCCTTCCTTTTTCGCATTCATGTATTTTACAAATGAAGTAAACTATAAACGTTTTGTTGTTTTTTGGTTTGGTTCATGCAATTAAAGATTGGGCTCAATAACGTGTACATAAAGTGAACATAAACAATTAATTAATCATATTTAATTAATTACAATTATAAAATATATATACTATATACATTATGGTAGACACTACACCAAAATGCTGGCTTTCAAAGATGTATTTAAAATCATGCTGAAGATTAGATTCAACTTTTTTACTGTGTAAAGTACAGGTAGCATCTAGGCACATGTGGATAAGTGGCCTATTTACAACAAATAGCAAATGTAGTAACATATGGTTATGGAGGTCACATTTAAAGAATGTGCAAGTATTATAGATAGGATATAGTATATGGCAATAAGCAGTATACCTATTCAAACATGATGGTGCAGTGGTGATGATGATGAAGATAAAAACCTTTTAAACTGATTATACATGTACATATATAGATGTCTATAGTACAGTGTATAAAGAGTAAATATGGGTGGAATATACACTAGTGCAATGACAGCATTATAAATTATGGATGGTGCAAAGATGCACAGCAGATAAAGCATTGCAACATAAAGTGGAAGAAACACAATAGTGCGCAGTAGTGTAGGGGTTACTGCACCATCATCAGCTGTCCAGTATGGTAACAGCGACCGTGAAAAAGTTATTTTCTGTTCCTTCGTACGAGCGCCGTGGCCCATGTAGCGCGTGCCCTATGGGAAAAAGGTGAATAGTTTATGACTAGGGTGAGAGACATCTCCGATAATGCCTCTTTCAGTTTGCAGACAGTGTTTTTTGTAACTGTAGCTGCGTGCATATGATTCGTTGGTTTTCACCACCATCAGAAGGTGAAGTTGCGATACCACACTCAGATGCAGTTTGTGAAGATACTCTCAATGGTACAGTGGTAAAAAAATAAATTGTTGGCATTCATGTAGTGCAATTTTACACTTCTTGTCCTGCCTGAACATTGCCACAAACACCATCACTATATTTAAAACTAGATGTGCCCAGGACTTTGGGTAGAATTTAAGCGCATAAATTTTTTTTTTTACAACGGCATCTATTGAATTTTAGAATTAACTAAAATGTTCAGTGCACGGAATGAAGGTGTGAGATCGCGTTTATCAAGTAGATTTCGATTGCACACTCATACAGTAAGTAAGTGCGTATTTAAAAATGTACGGTGCCATCTGTTGAATTTTGAGGAGAAGCAATGATTTTTTTCAAGTTCGACTTTTTTAATAATATAAGGGCATTTTCCATTTAAAGTTAAAATTAGCATAAATTCTCTTACCATGGGCCGATTGCAATAAACCAAAGACAATGTGTTACCTCAAGCTCAGCCAAATGCACATGTGAAAACACCATTAAAATTAGTTCAGTGGTTCAGTTTTTATGTGATGCATGCACAATTAGAAAAAAATTCCAAAAATCATCTTGATGTGTTCTATTACTCATGTTCTATTACTATGTATATATATAAGGTGATATAGGTGAAATAGGACCTGAATTGTACAGTGTAATTACAATAATTACTGAGTATTATTGATCCTGAATAAAAGAATGCACTTGAATTATTAATTCCTATTAGGAGTTAGTTGAGAGTGTAATTATATCATTATCAGCCACGCATTATAGTGTGTAGGCAAATACAGTAGTGCAGAGAGTAGCATTGCTGCCTCATAGCCTCAGGGTGCCTTGTTTGATTCTGTGCTCAGGTTACTGTCTGTGTGGATTTTTGTATGTTCTCCCCATGTCTGCGATAGATTCCTCTCTCTTCTCAGGTTTCCTCCAACTTTCCAACAAAACATGCCACCACTTGAACTACTCTATAGGGCATGTAGGTGTGTGTGTGTATACGATACCCTGCTCTGGAACAGTTTGTGGAAATTAATGAATGACAGTAAGCATGAAAAATAGTCAAGATACGCACTAACTGAATTTCCATAAGGATCATATTGTCCCTCATGAAAATTTCACCAGACAGTAATCACTTGATTAAATCTGTATTATTGTCTCTAGTGTCCTATTATTGTAAAAAAGACAACGGGAATCGAGTATGCCACAGTGAATCGAGTATGCAATGATGCCTGAAACTCAAAGTTAAATCTCAGACACCATCAAGGCTGCAAAGTGCTTTATACTGTCTCACTTACAGTTAAAAGAGCATGAAAGCACAGATGATTGATTACTAAACCTCTCCCATCAGCTGTAAAAACTATCCTTGCTTTCTCTGAACACAGAGTATTATCAAAGTATTGTAGTTTTACAAGAAAAAAGAAACTTCTGATAAGCACATGAAAGCACTAAACAGTGATGTATAACTAGGGTGGATCGAGTGATTCGTTAGCTTTCGAAGACAAACACACTTTTGAACTCTTGGCAGTTTGTCTGGTGTTGGCTTTATTCGACAGCTTTACAATTTGTGGTTCGTAGCACAGGTTTCATATGAAAATAAAATGCCTGAAGTAAAATGAGCATGTAAAAATGTGTAAAGTGAATACAGAAGTGATAGCATGTGAAGGCAGGACTGCAAAGGGATTTCTGAAAAGTGTACCAAGTATATCCTGAAATTTTGATGTGACACCCAGTGCTATATATAGACATCTGTTTGTGTGGTGACTGTGCAAGTGAAAATCACTATGTGTGTGTGTGTGTGTGTGTGTGTGTGTGTGTGTGTGTGTGTGTGTGTGTGTGTGTGTGTGTCTTAAGGGGGTACTTGATCTCCACATAAGAGCTCTCTGGAGAGAGTACTGGCTCCAGAGGAGTGACATGAGACCTGACTTGAGTAACTCTACAGAAACAGAAACAGAGAACTTAAGCAACTTCAGGACTTGCAAAAGGGAACGTGAGGTATAAACAGAGACAGAGACTGTCATGAAAAACCTGGACCTGGACCAGGCCAACTGTAGCAGAACATTTAGCACGTGGTCTCAGCTTTCAGCGGTCAAAATACATAGGAACACAATGCATACCTACGCACATACTCATAGAAATACACACATCCAGTAGTTACAATTTTGTAAACAGTTGCACAACGTTGAATGTATACAGTAACGTGGTGGAGTGGGTCTTCATGCAAGCTGTGTTCTTATTGGCTGCTCGATTGAACTGACCCTGCAGGATGTACTCAGAAAGAGAGAGAATAAGTGCACGCACACACACACACGTGCACGCACACACACAATGTTCTGTGGCTAAAAGTATGACTGCTGACTCACCAACTGCAAACACTGCCAGTTGGGCTTCAGGCCATTTGACAGAGAATGAAGAGACAGCAATGAGACATTACACACACACACATGCATACCTTTCTTTCGGAGGTATTTCCAGAAAGTTAGTTATAGTATGTGTTGCCATGCCTACACCTAACATTATATTCAACTTCACTGTTCACCTGTGAAAGCGACCTTAACGCCGATCATAAAGATTTCTGGTTTCACTTAGGCTTAATGTGTGACTGATTTACCTCATGTGTACATACACTTCCACTTGTGTCAGCTCAATACTGACTCAAAATTGTGCAAGTTTCCAATACTCTGAACCTGTGAGACATGATATTATAACGACTGCAGTCAGTCCATTTACAAAATATACAATCTACATCAGGGGCCTTCATAGTGGTTAGTGCTGTCACCCTGCACCTCCAGGGTCGGGGTTCAACTGAGTGCATGGAGATTGTATGTTCTCATCATGCTTGATGGGATTCCTCCCACAGTTCAAAGACATGCAGAAGATTGTCTAATTGGCGTTCTCAAATTGCCCGTAGGGTGTGAATGAGTGTGTGTATGTGTGTGCCCTGAAATTGATATCCAGGGTGTGCCCCGCATCGTGCCCTAAGTCTTTGCCGATTCTTTTCTGCAACCAATCACATCAATTTATGAATAAAACTCTTTTGAATTTCAATTTACCATTTTGTACTTAGTGAACTGACAATATGGCTTGTTAAAAAGAAAAGTTGACAAAGGTGAAGGACAGAAAAGTCTTTTTATTCTCTCATTTAAGCCCAAATCAAATGTCTCATCTGTTAAAAATGGATGAAGCAAAACCAAAAGTTTTATATTGAAGCTGTACTGCAATATAAAACACATCTAATTCCGACTGATGTGTCTTATATGTAGGGCGGCACGGTGGTGTAGTGGTTAGCACTTTCGCCTTGCACCGCCAGGGTCCGGGTACGATCCCCAGCCAGGCTCGATTCCCGTCTCTGTGTGCATGGAGTTTGCATGTTCTCCCCGTGCTTGGCGGGTTTCCTCCGGGTTCTCCGGTTTCCTCCCACAGTCCAAAGACATGTAGGTTAGGCTAATTGGCGTTCCCAAATTGCCCGTAGTGTGTGAATGAGTGAGTGTATGTGTGTGTGCCCTGCAATGAATTGGCAACCTGTCCAGGGTGTACCCTGCCATGTGCCCGAAGTCTCCTGGGATAGGCTCCAGGCCCCCCGTGACCCTGAATACAGGATTAAGCGGTATAGATGGTGAGTGAGTGAGTGAGTGTCTTATATGTAGTAATGAACTAATCAATAATGGTTGAATGTTGTTGCCATTCACTCCTTGCTGCTTTAGTTTACTTTATTATAAGCTTGTATTTTATTTATGCCAATGGACCTCAAAGAATTTTATTTTAATATCACTGGTCTAGGTTACACATTACTAAAGGCATAACTCAGGTCGCATAAACTTGCGGAAAGAAAATGTCCCTTGTAGAATTGTTTTAAACTGTTTTGCAATATGCAGCATTTTACGATCGTAACAGAATTACAATTATTTTCCTTCATATAGTATATAGGCATTTTTTTTATTTGAAAACATTTTACTGTTTAAACTAATGTAACCTAGAGATTCTTAAACACATAAACCTGTCTACAACAATATGACTTAGCTGCTTTAATTTATTGACTGAACTTGCTTAAATATGCAGAAAAACTGGCTGGCTATATGAACAACTAATGATATTTTGAATAATGTTTGGCACTAAAGCCAATGTTAGTTATTCTAATAACTTTCGAGGTAATTAATTAAACTGATTTCCAAACAAAACCGTTAGCAACGGAATTCTCATTACCATTATATCTGCAGATTTTGTAGAACATCGTGTAAACATCACGAAGACAATTGTTCAGTGTTACAGCATGGTGGCCATATGGCATTATACTGTTCTGTACACAATGATGTCATCAACTATGGTTACAATATACACAAACAGTCTTTCCACTTGTCTGGCCACAAACACACTATAATATTTAAGTCACATTGGAAGAATGCATCTGCCTGTCCCCTCGACCTGTCCTTGTACTTCTTGTCTTGCTTCTTTTCCCCACCACCCCTGGAATGAGGACTATCAGGTTGGCTGATTCACAAGCACACACATACACACACACTGTCACAAACACATATGCTTACAAGACAGTTTCAGGGAAACCCGCACCAAGTTCAGCACACGGTGGAAGAGACCCTGACAACACAACAACAAAAGCAGCACAGTTGCTTAAACAGTCCACCAACCATGAAGCACGCTGAGTGGCAGCTCACATGCTGTTTTGCGCTGGATAAAGAGAGTGAGATGAGGAACAATCTGTGGAAAATAAGGGAATGAGGCAAACGGCAGAAAAACGGTTAATAGGGATGAACTTGAAATACACCAAACAAGAGCAAGGAATAACTGAATAGAGTAGAGTTTTTCTGCTTGAAAAAAAAAACTGCTCAGTGAGAAAAGAACAGAAAAGAGAGTGAATGAAAGCAAGTGAGAGGAGAAGGAAAGTTGTACTCATCAGCATTGCTACGGCAACCACGCGTATCCCACTTCCTTTGACGCAAACGCAAGGAGAAATCAAAGTCCACAACAACTCGCTCTTGTTGCTTGCTCTCCCTCTCTCTCGCTCCTTTGTCATTTATTGCTTAACTCCTTTTTCAATATCTGCTCAAATATTCCTATTGAATCACAGGGCAGTTTATCATCTCTGCTTGCAGCCCTATTCTTATCATTTCACCAGTGGCTAGTGGTTATAGATGTGTGTTGGTGTGACCTCAGCTTCTGTTGAACAACTGCTGTTGGAAGTTGATCAAAAAGGAATCATTTTGGCTACAGTAAATATGGCTAGGAGATAAGTTCCACATGGAGCAGACAGGAAAAACAATCTGTATTTGCTTTCCAAAATGCAACCATGTGTGTGAGAATACCTTACAGGAAAATGCATAATAGCAGCAAATACGATTTTGCCTACTTATGCAAAGGATAAAGCATTGAAGCATTCTCACTCAACCAACCAACTAACTAATTTGCTCTCACTCTTCTCCCCAACATCTCACCTTTCATAAGATACTCTTAATAGCTATGATTTAGTGGACGATATTTAAACAGAGATATTCCAGCACTACCCTGTTACATGGACGCTGATGTGATAAGATATGAGTTTTTTTCCCCCTGAATTTCTCCCTAATTTAGTGGTGTCCAATTCCTCCCCATCACACTGCAAGAGGTTACAGCATCACCTGGGAATCGACATCGCGATCTCCGGATGATAGGGCGAGCACTTTACCACTGCGCCACTCGGAGGCCGATAAGATATGCGCTTTAAATGCCCAAAGTATTTAATTACAATATAACTTTTTGACATGTGCAAAGGGGTTAGATGCTTTATTATGTATAAAATGGCAAGCCAACCAGTGCTCCTTCATCAGCCAAAGACACGGTTAATAAAAATAAACAAAGGTGGGATAGAGTTGTTCTCACAGATTTTACCAATCAGGAATGGAAACTATATTTTCCCCTTGAAAACTCAAGTCACCTAATGTTACCACCATGTGGAGCAAACATCCACAGAAAGAATATATTTATTCCGTCAAGAGAGAACCAATCGGATCGAGTATTTGCACGGCTAATATTTACTTACTGAATGGATTATCAAAGGTTTACACTAACCTTGCATTCAGACTGAAGATTAATTCTGGTTGGGCAAGATCGGGTCAAACTGTTGTGATTGAGGTCTTTACGTTATGCATTTTTATTCAGATTCAGCTATCATTCCGAGTATTAGTGGAATATTAGAGTCCATGTGAATGCACTTAATGAAGACCACTGTATGCTGATATTCATAGCCTTACTATAAGTATACTATATGCTGTAGAGTAAAAAGGCTATTAACCAGCAATTTACTAGAACAGCCATTGCATAACTTTTGTACAGTTGCATGTATATACAAACTCCTCAACGAAAATCAATGATTTCTTTCAACTGCTCTTTTTCAGGGGCAGAAAAATTGTATAACATGCATATTTAATAAAAGAAACAAAAAATAATTTGGGGGTCAAATTATACATACAGGATCTCAAGCTTACATACATCCACTTATCTTATTGGTTAGGTGGAGCTGAAAGTCTCTGTGGTCACTGTGCCAACCAACATAAAAAGGGTTTGTTTGACAGCACCCATTGGAATGACCAACACAAAGCGTTGAAAAAAGTGAGAAAAATCCAAGCAGCTCGGTGCAGATCTGAGAAGGAGGTTGGTAGAGTCAAGAATGCCTCTTGGAGCATTCTAAACAACTACGAATTGCAAGGTCAGTTCCAACAACTGTACGTATGTAAATGCAATTGGGAGATGTAGCCACATTGCAATGTTCTGGAAGAAGACCCAAAATATCACACTCAGCTGAGAGGAAATTGGTTCAGATGGTCCAGAACAACACATGAATCACCAAGGCACAGGCCTGCCATGAGCTGGAAGCTGCTGGAACACAAGAGTCTAGACTCAAGCAAGTTTTATATTGCCATGGACTGAAAGAATGCTGTCCAAAAAAGTTACTCCTCCACCAAAATCCACACCTTCAAGCTGGACTAAAGTTTGCAATCGACCACATGGACAAAGAAAAGGCCATCTAGAAAGTTTTGACTAGAGATATGTTTGGATGAGCAAATGTACGGCCTCCAACCCCAAGAACAGTCTAGCAGTTGTTAAGCATGGTGGAGGTAGCATTATGCATTGGGGCTGTTTTGCTGCTAGACTGGTGCATTGCACAAAGTGGATGAGATAATAAGGAAGAAGAAGAACTACCTCAGATTTCTTCAGCATAACTTAAAATCAGCAGCTAGATGATTGTACTTTTGGCACACCCAGATTTCAATGACCCCAAAAACACATCAAAATTGGTTGTCAAATGGATAAAGCAGGCCAACTTCTGAAGCCTCAACCCCTGTGAACTGTATTTAAAAGTCAGGGCCAATAATCCAACTGCAAATCAGTCTGTTAATTGGTACTGAAAGTTTCTGCTGTAGGTGAAACTTGCTAAAGGGCATTCAACCAAAAATTAGAGGTGTCATTTGATGCTGAGCGTATAGACACAACTTTGGGGGGGGGGGCTTAGAGGGCACTTTATCATGTTTTCCCAAATGTTGGGGGCCACTTAGGGAACTCTTAACCATGTTTACTCCCTGATGGGGGCACCATAGAGGGCACTTAATCCCAACTGCTCTTTTGTGGGGGGCACTTTAAAAGGCCATTTTATCATGCTTGCTCTACTGTGGGGGCAACTTGGAAGATACTGTATTAGTTCTGTACTGACACTTTAGAGGGCATTTTATCACTCACATACTCTACTATAGAGTCACTTTAGCAGGCAGTATTTCTGTCCCCAGGTACACTGAGGGGAGGAGCCCATTTCGACCAATGTTGACTTTATACAGCTGTTCCATGTATTAGAAATTAATTTCAAGTAACTGACATTTCAGAAGTGGTCTGGCAAAATAGTTTTTTTTTTTTTGCCATGCCAATGAAAATAGTTTCCAATATAGCCAAAGGTGGCAGTGCATTTCATGTTGCCATGCAACACACAGACTGACTGACATCCTGTAGGAGTGATGGTCTGAATGTAATGAACTCTTTTAGAATTGGAATTTTATGCAGTGAACACAGATGATGTGATACAAATAGTAAAATGTACCATTTCTGTGTTTTGCTATATTCTCAGCAGGAAAAAACAACACCTATTTGTCTATAGGCTCCTCCATTATGGCCCTATCTATATAGAACACTCTTGGAAACACGGCCAGGAAATATGCAAGTCATATAAATAATGTAGGACAAATAAAATTAGATTAGTTATAGTAGACAAATTATTATTTTCATGATCACACTAACCAAATGATGAGACCATCCTGGACACCTCTGGTCATTTGGTCCTCGTCGGGATGCATACTACATTAAACTTATAAACCTTCACAGTACTTTTTAATTAAGCACTCGCATAAATGCCTATTTTTATACCTTTTTAAACACAAACAATAAACATATATTTTTCATACTCTTGAGTAAGTGCTGACAACGAGAAGTGCTTTTCCAGTTCCTCACAGCAAGCTTATGGTTTTGGCAAAGATGGATTTAAAATACTGCATTACTTACCACCTAGCTTAATCCATAATTAATATTAAACACAGTCATCTGCAACCCACAGTGAATGAACTCAATGTGCAGCAGGCAGGGCGGCGTACTGAATGACCCAAAAGTTCTCAACCACAAGGCCTCGGGATGCAGAACCATGCATAAATTAGTCTGCCTCAGGGACACATATGAATAGTCAAATGTAATACCCTCTCTCTCTTTCCTTCTCTGTCTCGTTTCATCTCCATCATCCCTTCCTCTCATCACCCCTCCTTGCTCTCATACCATCTTCTCCTGAGCTACTACAGACTGGATTCTGGTCCTTCAGGACTATCAGGGTCTGAATGGAAAATTTCTCACTATAGTTTTAAATTAAAAAGTATTCAGTGTTAATTGTCACTGGTGTGGTATATGAAATAATTTGACTGGGAAAGCAGAATCATGTATCTTTTTATCACTGGGCAAAATGCCATTATATTACAGAGCTCTGATGATTGAAGCTATTAGACTATAGATCTATACCTTGAAGTTCACAATGTGTATTGTGTTTACATTTTTAATAGTTTGTATGTTTAGCAAAACTATTTCAAGGACTCCAGGAAGTACTTTCATTTCTAAGAAGCACTTTTACTGGAAATATTTACATAATATTTAATAATACATTGAGTATTCAATGAATTCACTGTTTTCTTTTTTACTTCAATTAATTTAAACCTAAATAATGGAGAAAAACAGATTTTTTACTTACTAAGTTTTACTTAATAATCCTGTGGAAAGACATGCACAATGGTGAGGATGCAACTGCAGGTTTATTAGTTTATGACAAAGACAAAGCAGACAACAACGGTTCAGGGGAAGAATAGCAAAAGCTAGAATAGGCTAAAACAGCAAAAGCAAACTCAAAAAACTGAACAAACAGGGTCAACACCAGAACAGCATGCACTCAATAATCCTGGTCAAGTCAGTATTGATTAGGTAGAAGTGATACTTCACAGCGAGCTGAGGTCCGCTGTGCCTATTTGTAGTGAACCAGGGACAGGGAACAGGTGTGTGAGATTAGAAGTCTGGGGAATGAGACAAGTAACAGGTGATTATATATTTTAAGGGTGGTTATTTGGCAACGAGTTCTGAGAAATGGAATTTGTGTTTATAGACAAGTCACCATGTCACATATCTAGCCTGAAATAATACAGGATTGTTATAACACACTGCATAACGCAGCACAAAGTAGCCTGCAGTATAACAGTAGCCAGTTACCATAACACCACCACCACCACCACAAAAGATAACATATATCATAAAATTATTTCTACAGGAAAGTCCTTTTTTTTTTGCCATGCCACTTTACAGAAAGAAAAAAAAACTTCCGTTTCCAAAGGTGTGACTGATCTTCTGCATTTAAAATCTGAGGATCTGTCCAAAATTGAGCAAACACCGGAATGAGAGGAATAAAGGCAGATTTTTGCGTCTCCATTGTAAAATGCAGTTGGATGCAAGTTTGGAGCATGGTAGGACACATACTTAAAGGGATTATTTGTTTTTGGGCAGCATGCTTTTAGAACCCGTCGACATCTTCACGTTTTCCGAGTGGACCCAAACAAGAAAGCTAGAAGTCATGGGAGCAAAGAGATTTTGCACAATTCCCAAATTAATACTGATGAACAATGAACAATTTTGTGCTATGGTTGACTTCCCATAGCGCTTGAGAAATCAGGCTGAACATTTTTTATTTAAAAAAAAAAAACACCAATTTAGGGTAAATCATTAGTCTGATTGATTAGAAAAGTAAAAGCGAGCCATTAACAGAGTATAATAGGGTCCCAGGTAGGGCTGAAACGATTCCTCGAGTAAATCGAGTAATTCGATTACAAAAAATCACCAAGGCAAAATCTTCTGCCTCGAAGCTTCGTGTACTTAATTTTAAAAGCTTGCGTTTTGTTTTTGCGCAATTATTTGTTGATAGCACTCTTTTGACACAGCGCGCTTCCGGGTGCAAGCCGCCAGTAAACACCGAAGAAGAAGAAGAAGAAGCGCTTACATCACCCACAAAGCGGAAGGAGACGCAAACAGTTGTGTATTGACTTGAGGGAGCGTTCTGTTGCGGGCTGCAAAATGGAAAGGAGCGATAAAATTATCAGTGAGGCCAAGAGAAGAAGAAAGCAAAAATGATCAGTAAAGGCTTATGTTATGCCTGAGATGTAGATTTTGAAACTTTTAGTTGCACAACTTAGTGTTTTTATATAATTATTTATTTTAATGTGTGCCTTAGTTATTTTTTTTATCCTTAAAGTCATTTGAAAGAGAAAAGGATTAAAAATAAGAATGTATGGTGCTGTAATGCACTTAATTAATCTCAGTCAGCTTTAATACCCCTATCTCATTACGCAGTTTCGCACGGTGACCGGAAGTACAGTTCTTCATGATTCACCGCGAGTTTTGGCGCTGCGATTACGTTTCCATCTTTCTGCGCGAAAAATTAAATATGTTTAAGCCGCCTTAAAAACATGTTTACAACATGTTTAATTTTTTTGGCGGACCTTGCTGAACTTTGCGGAACGCCGGCGGGCAGTAGCGGCGGCTCACACATCGGTGCCTTACACATCTCACTGCCAGTCAAACCGCGTAGGTGAAACAGGGGTATAAGCTATTCCTTGTATTGTGAATAATGACAATGTTTATTTTTGATAAAATGCTGTATGCATTTAAAAAATAAAAGTAGATTTAAAAGAAACCAATTAATCTTTGTTTCTCTTATATATTTTACATTGCTGTTTAATTAAGCCAAAGTGCATTTTATCCGATTACTCAATTAATCGATTACATTTTTGGTAAATTACTAAAATATTCGATAGCTACAGCCCTAGTCCCAGGGCAACCCTGTATATACATAATGTAAAAATAACAATATATATACATACACGCAGTAGACCAATACCAGCAGATGGCATGGCACCCGAAACCATCACTGACTGTGGAAACTTCTCCACTTGATTTCAAGCAAAATGGATTCTGTGCCTCTCCATGCTTCCTTCAGGCTCTTGGAGTTTAATTTCCAAATGAAATGCAAAATTTTATTTTATCTGAGCAATGGTCCAGTTCTTTTTCTCCTTAGACCAGGCAAGACGCTTCTGACATTGTCTCTGTTTCAGAAACTATGAATGCAACAGTTGAATCTAAATTCCAGAAGATTTCTGTGCATGGTGGCTCTTCAATTCTCTGACTCCAGCCTCACACCGCTCCATGCAGCGCTCTCCCTAGTTCTGGAATCAGCGTTGCTTGACAATGTTCTCAAGTATGCAGATATACCTGTTGCTTGTGCACCTTTACCTACCATACTTTTGCCTTCCAGTCAATTTTCCATGAATATGACTTTATGCAACACTGTGTGACCAGCCAGCCCTTTCAGTGATGACCTTCTTGGCTTATCCTCCTTTTGAAGGCACCATTCTCAGTTATGAACAAATAGAACAACTGTCAAGTCAGCATACACACACACATAGGTGTGTTTGGGGTCATTGTCCACTTGGAAAACAAATGATGGTCCCGCTAAGTGCAAACCAGATGGGATGACATCAAATTCTGTAGTAGCCATGCTGGTAAAGTGTACACTCAATTTTGACAAATTGGAGTGAGAGACAACATGAAACAATGTGAGGGTTATCTTCTGAAAACCAAATGTGCATGCACTGTATGTATATATGCGTGTGTACATTTGTGCCCTCAAAAGCAGCAACCCATAACTAAGTGGACAGTTGGTCGACGGAAATTCCTATAACACTCACCCTATAAAGATAGAAATAACATCAAATTAAAGCTGGCACACTGCAAGTCAAACTCACTGCTTCATTTTAAAACCAATATACCAAAATAACTAAATGCACTGTGTGTGTGTGTGTGTGTGGGTTGTATAACCTTCACATTGCCTCACTTATCTCAACCTGGTTTGGGTTCAGGCCGCACTCCTACAGCTGTAGCACATCTGTCAATCTATTTGGCTCATTCTCCACCTCTCTGTGGTGGCATCAATCCCCTTGGTGCCAGTAGTTCAGTAACCACAGCGGTCCTGGATACACTGAGAGGACACACGTGGCACCACCACTGCACTGCTGCTGCCACGTGTGTATGTGCTGTAGTGAGATGGAGACCAGCCAGAACTTTACAGTCTCCCTCTGTGTGCGTGTGAGTGTATTTGTGCGTGTGTGTGTGTGTGTGTGTGTGTGCCAGATTTAGTTCCCAACATATTTAAATGTGGCTAGAAAATACTATTCTAGAAGAAAGAAATGCATAAAATATATCTCTTTTTTTGCATATTAACAGCAGATATTTTGTGTGGACAGCAAAATATATATGAGTTTAAAGTTTTATAGAAAAATTTAACTAATTCATGTCAGTGAGCTGGAAGAGTTTGCCACCCAATATGGCTGTCAGTGTAATAGTTCTTTTAAACAACACTTCCAAAAACAGTTTATTATCAACAAAGTTATGATTTGTTTGTTTATTTCACCAGTTATTTTTCTTTGCCAACACATATCCTTCTGTGACTGGCAGAACTGGTGACCAGTTAGTTTAATTAATAGAGGTGGAGGTAGTTTTTAACTCTTACCGGCTCTTTATATTTCCAGTTATTCTGCCTCAGAATATCAGCACTGTTACCCTCCAGGTTTCAGGATGAAATCTTAAATAGCATTAAACTGAAAACTGGTGTGCTAGAGTCTACAATCACTTGTGCAACACACCTTGATTAGGGGTTACAGATGGATTTGGGATTCAGCCTTTGCATTAGTCTGTCTTAGGCATAAAATAAAACAACACCGACCATTCAGAATGACTTAAAAGTAATTATTAAGTAGAAAAGGCGTTTTTAATTTTATTAAGATGACGTAATGTTACTAGATGTGTTTTCTTCCTGAAAGTGCGTCTGTGACTGGTTTGTGGGTTTCAGCAGGTAGCTGCTCTCTCCTCAGTATGTACAGACCTACTCTCACCCATACTGCAAACCAACAGTTTGTGTAATTAACTATTGTAGAATACCTTTGATGTGGAGTCATACATACTGTAGTTAAACATATAAATGCAATTACCATCCGTTACCGCCACTTGTGGAAAGCCTCTCATCCAATCAGATTGCTTGGTCGTAACTAACTGCTGTATACTTATATTTAGCTAACATAGAACACCCTTGCTGCAGCATTAGGTACAATTATGACAATTTTTTTGGCCTTCATCAATTACTACCCACTGCTCATGCGCTATGACAGGGAAAGGCATTATTGGGATTTGGATGCGGAATCTCCAGACAATAAATATGTTCATTAACATATACATTACAAAAGATCAGTAATGTGAGGGAAGAAAGTAAGGGTATGGGAGAGAGAGAGATAGCGAGAGAACGTAGGAATGAAAGATAATTACAGAAGCAGAGACTACACTGGTAACAGTTGTATTACACACCCACACTCTGACACACAGAATGAAAGAAAGCAAACACCTACACACATCACCCTCCCAAGCCCAGACAAAATTACTTCATTGGCATCCCTCATTAGATCCCTCCCAATCTCACTTCATTCTTCTGTTTCTCTTGTTCTCACTTCACTATGCTCTACTCCCCCTACTCTTTCTCTCTCTACATCCCCCTCCGGCTCATATCAGATGTCACCACGAAGACCCAGTCTGGAGTCTCGGCTGGGAAAATCCCCACAACGCTGGTCATTATAGTCTTCATGGTAAAGAGGGAAGGCAAAAATGTATGCAGATCCAATAACAGCCAAATGTCACCCAAATTCTCTCTTCTATCCTCACCATCTGCATGTCTCACACACTGTCTATCTCTCTCCACCTCTTATCCATTTCAGCTAATTTCTGGTGCCATCTTTGTTTCTCACCGCCTTTCTGTATCACTGTCTATGTGTCTCTCTATCTTCCATTCCCAAACTGAGCTGGGCACTCTTCCAATTATTTATTCAAGTCCAAAAAAATAACTATTTATATCCTATAAAAGTAGCAAATCTCAATCGTGCATGAATATGTACATGCACACACTATAGCAAATCTACAAGAGGTGTCATGACCAAAAAAAACATTTATCATAAAAATAAATAAATAAATAAATAAATAAAAACATATATAAAAAGACTGACTATGGGCCAGATCTTTGTCAAGGCTAGACTGGCTTTGTTTCAACATTCACAGCTAGTACACTTCAGTCCCCGAGCACCACAACCACACTGCCGACTTAACGTGAAAATCTCACACACTTGTTCTCTGCTGCAGAAGGAGCCAGCACAATTGCGCTTCTAACACTCTGGGAAGAGGCTACACTACTTGCAGCTATTGAGAACTATTGTCTCTAACCCCAGGCCCAATCTTATTCAATATTAGGGGAACTACAAGTTAATTTTAGCTTGGTAGTAGCAGGTTTAGTTTCACTTCCTCACACAAAATGTCATGGTAGGCATTTAGGTGAAGCATGTCTGAGCAGTCCATATGTACAGTACTATAAATATGGCAGAGTGAAACTGTCCAAAAAATAAACAGTTAAAAATGGCAGACATATACTCCTGTTTTCTTCCAATCCAAGAAATAGGCATAGAATAGACAATATTAAGAGATTTAATACACTGAACTTTACAAGGCTTAGATTGTTACCAGTTTAAAGCCAAGAAGACAAGTAGGTCGCTGCACTCTGTAGCAGCAGGGGTGAACAAGATTTAAAAGTACTACTCCACTGTCCCATAATGTTGGCTGTTTTAGATCACTATCGCGAGTTAAACTGCTGAAAAGGTGCACAGAGGAGCCTAAACTGTACTGTAAGTCATTTTTTTATTTCTTAGGGCAGGCTCATGTTGTGCTTATGGGTCACAGTGGCAGTTCCATCCTAACTTGAGTGCTATATGTTACGTAAACTAAATATTTTTCAAATTATTATTTTTAGTCTTATTATTATCTTTTATGTTTTCTGCTTAATTCGAACAAATTTTCCACTTGACTTTCTTTAACATGCTTTAAGCCAATTTAATTCCTTTTGCCATTTTAGTAATGCCAAGATTTTTTCACTAGCCCCTCACTTGGCACATTATTTTTGTTACACGTATGGCTTAATTGAATAGTGAAAACTGAATACAAAACTGCTCTTACCAGTACCGTCCTTGCTGCTGTTGCTGCCCTGGTGTGAACGTAGCTCCTCTGACTTGTAGAAGTCAATGCTAGCATATGTGTTGAGATTTGAAGCATTGCTGCTCAGACCTCCTGTTCCTCCAGCACCTCCAGACACTCCAGTACCCAAAACAGATAAAAATAGCCGTCCTGCTGTTTGGCCAGGAGTCTGTGCATCAACAGCAAGATGTGAGCTCTCCCTCGTAGCCAAGTCTAGGTCTATGTAGTTGAGCCCTTGCTCTGTAGATGAGGTCTGAGTAGTATTTGTGTTGGTTAATCCATGGCTGGCATGTTGATTTGGTATATCTACCAAGTTTCCACTGCTGCTCAAAATGCCATCTAAACCAAGTCGTCGTGCTATGGCTTGGGTGTGATCGTTGATCATGCACATAGAAGAGGAGGAACTTACAGGGCATGAGGACAAAGAAGAAGGGGCCATGAATGTTTCAGAACAGTGGCGTCGCCGAGCTTGAGGGTCTGCCCTTATTACCTTAGCACCATGATCTGGATTTGGGGCTTTGGCCATAGTAAAATCTAAATTAAGTCCCAGGCTTAGGGTGGGAACCATGGATTCTTGTCTGTCCAGCAGGACTTCTTTAGGTTTCGTAGAACTAGTGGTCGTGTCTGAGCTCAATCCAAAGACCATTTCTGTATAGTCTGCACGTGGTATCGGAGAGTCCACTGACTGAGAGGGTGATAAAGGCTGATGACCACTATGTCCTATTTCCACTTCACCCTCTTCTTCATGTTGTGGTGTTATCTGCTCATCCCAAGCCTTGGGTGCTGTTGCAGGTGGGGTTGGAGGAGTAGGAAAAGATGGGAAACCAAGGGGAGTGAGGGAAAAGGAAGATGGTGATGGGGAGGCTCCGAGCTCCATGTTGACATATTCTGAAGCAACAGATGGAGGGAGAGCAGAGGAGGGGCTGCTGGGATGTGGCAAAAACCCAGCCACACAAGAAGTAGGTCTAGGCAAGGGGCGTTGTGAGCTGGCAGGAACAGAACCACCCTGTCTAGGTCCTCTAACTACTTCTCTGATGCTTCGCTCACTCTTGAACTCTATACTGACATACTCACCAGGACTTTTAGGCTCAGGGGGGGCTGGTGTCTCACGGACCCTAGGTAAAGTATTGGCTTTAGAGACATCCACAAACAAACTAAGAGGACGATTTCTCTGGCCCTGTGCTTGTTTAGCTGCCCCAGACCCGCCCTTTACTTGGGTCCCTGCAGCTCTCCTTCTCACCTGGATCCTCTCTTCACTCTCGCCCAGACTTTCACTG
This sequence comes from Clarias macrocephalus, assembly GCA_011419295.1. Lineage (NCBI taxonomy): Eukaryota > Metazoa > Chordata > Actinopteri > Siluriformes > Clariidae > Clarias > Clarias macrocephalus. The sequence continues at coordinate 77,374 of JAAGKR010001421.1, forward strand.
CTAGCTGAACTGGACGAGTATGATGAGGAGGAAAAAGAAAGGTGCCGTCCAACTCCAGGCTCTTGATAATTAGATGTACCTTTACAACTGCCAAAACCTTGACCCCCACCATTTCCATGTTCAGTACCTGTGCACTTTCCTCTTCCTAAACCATCCTCAAAGTGTTTAGTGCTGCTGTGTTTATAAGAACGGGGTAGAGAATAGTAAGAATATACCATTTTGGGAGGAGGTTGCTGAGGATGTCTTTCAGATGCTGTAAGAGACTCTTGAGGAGATGGAGTGCTATTGGCACGTAAACTGATAGGTGACATGTTCATATAATCACTGCCAGACCTACTGTCTGCACTGTTCCTGCCAACCCAGGCTCCTGAAACCACACGCTGGTCTGGGGAACAGCTGCTATTTGGCGACATCAACATATAGCCATCTGTGTTAGAAGTAGGAAGGTGGATCTGCTGAGGAAGTGAAATACTATTGTTGGGGGTCATAGCCATGTAGTCATCTGCAGGTTTTGAGTCTGACACTGCTACTGACAGCGAGTGAGAGAGGGACACTGGAGGAGACGTTACCCCTGGCAACATTGACATGTATCCATTGTCACTACCTACATTACCGTTACTGGTAAGAGTTGATCCATCTGATCCACAGTTTCCTGCGTCATCTTTAGACTCTGCAGCTACATCCAGATATCTGGTTCCACCAACAGTTGATTCTGAATCCTGGCGTGAGGTGAAAGACTCACGGCTAGTACTTCGAGACATTATAGCATAGTTGTCTTCCTCAATCTCTAAATCTGCTCCTCTGCGATAAGTGCCAAGTCTCTCAAGAGCCATGGGAGGCAGAGATGCCCTTTTACTGATCATCCTACGTTCACTGTCACATTCACGCCCCGAAGAACGTCGCAGAACCCTCCTAATCTGAGGCACAGAGTTGTCAGTTGGCAATGAATTGAATGCCCCTTTCTGTGCCATAAGGATATAGTTGGCAGCTTCATCCCCACCTGAGCTACCTACAGACCCTGTCTGAACAGTTGCAGTCAGCAAAGAATGCTCACCTGGGCTGGAACCGTATTCATCTGAAGAACCATAGTCACTGAATGAACCAGAAACTGATGGCTGGCGCAGAGGCATTCGATTGTACGTGCTTCCATTTCCATCTCCACCAGCAGCAGTAGTTCCAGGACCTGTGCCTACAAATTCTGACCCACTGGCTGAGTAGGACGTGAGATTCTGGGCAGGTGAAGAGGCTGGATTCGAGATGGACCTCATTAGAGCATGCTGTGGCTTGACTGGTGTGGGAGCACGTACAGATGTAGACCTGAGAATAGGCGTACTAGAACAGGATCCATTTGTCGTGGGACTTGAACAGGCATTAACACCCTTTGTCCCTGCATTCATGCCATCCTCTACTTTTGCGCCATCACCGGAGCTACAGGCTCTCGAAAACCCATGCCGAGGTGTAGGTGAGGCATTGTTGCTAGTGCCACTTCCTGCTCCACTGGTTCCAGGTGGCTCTGTGCGAGGTCGTCTGATGAATCCCACTTGGCTTGGTGGAGGATTTGGGTGGTGGCGACGAGATGGAACACTGATTGGGTTGGATGCAATAGCCCCACCACCTCCTCCTGCTGTAGTAGACTGTGACTTACTGCGCTGACGAAACTCCTCACTTAGGGCCTTCATGGCTTCAAGTAGAGTCTCATGCATGTTTTGTGCCACGACTGAATCCTCCACCTGCATCCAGAACTCTCCAGGGCCAGTCACTGCTGATCGGCCAACCTCCACAAAAAAGAAATTTTCAGAATGGCCACAACGTCTCACATTCATTAGCTGCAATACTACAGCTGCTGCATCTGAGTTGAGCTTGACAAAGTTCACAGTCTTCTCTGTTAGGCAGAGTCGGTATATACCCACTAGGTTTTTAGCTTGCCCAAGACCTTTCGGCCAAACTTTAACTTGCCAGACCTCCTTAAACGCAGGTCCAGGGGATGGCACACCATAGTCTTCAGAATTATCATCACAGGGTGCTTTACCTACAAAAGGCAGAGGGAAAACACCATTTATAAATAAATACTGCCAATCATAAATGAATTGTTCAAAGAAGCGTGTTCTTCATTTCACTATTTTCTGGCAGTTTACAGAGTAATGAAAAACCTACTTATTTTAAATACATAAATAAAGTTACATATAAGCATTATCATCACTATTTACATTTGTCTCAAAAATCAATTTAAACCACAAGCCTTAAAATCTCATTAAATCAGTGAAAATATATTCTAGTATTTTAAAATTTTTTAATTATGATAAGTATGTGTGGTAAGAAAGCAAACAAGTTGTTTATGTAATGGGCTACACTGAAACATCAGAGTTTTTATAAAGATCACACCAAGTCAGCTGATAGACAATATTCATACAGGGTATACTGGAGTTACACAAACTGCACAGTGCATACTGAAATCTTATCCTAAAGGTGATGCGACATAAACAACCTATTTACAACCTGATTAGTACCAGGGTTTTTTCTTAAGTTTGTTTATTTTAGAGCTACTTATGTAACATGGTGGATGCCACAAATAAGGACAAAGGTCAGTGAAAAGTAGGTTTGTGAGAAAATTAACTATTGATAACACATCTATAGACTTGAACTAGATACAGTTATACAGCTGATCAAAGGCATTTATAATCAACTGTTGACCCTTGGAGCCAAGCAAGCTAACTATTTCACATTTAGATAGTCAGTCTTGCCTAAACAATCAGTAAATGCAGCCAACAGTGACCAAAAAGGAGACTTTAGAATTTGGCTGATGAGACCAAACATTTAGTTCTGTATTATGCGTACAATTTTGCAAGCCAGGAAAACTGATAATCCTGCTCTATGAAAAGTAAGCTGTTCATTTTACCAACACACACACACACACACACACACACACACACACACACACACACACACACACACACACACACACACACACACACACACACTGCATTGACTATTTCCAAGAAAAGATACATTTCTGTGTCCAAAAAATCTGATGCCTGTATGGACCAGGTTTTCTTATCCACCCTAGTAATATTCTGATTACCACCTGCATGGAAAAGCAAGACCTCAGGGTATGTTTTAAGAATGGCAGAAAAAACAACAACCCTGCAATAGGAAAAAAAAATACTGAGAACTGTTAAGTTATTTATCCACTTTTCAGTGGCCGTGTTTCACTGTAATATTGCCAGTAGCCATTCTAGTTTGTATGACACTCTGGGAAAAACTCCACTGCAGCATCCTGACATCTTTTGCCCATTTCCTTTCTTTCTAAACTAAGCACCTGATGGCTCTGATTTTTTTTTTTTTTACATTAACTCTATGGCCCTGAGCTAGTTTATTAAGTGGGAGTGAAATAGAGAGCGAGAGAGAATACAGACTATATTTTATGTCTGTATTCATGATAACACAAACACCATACAAATAATTCATATAAAATATAAACAAACCAAAATATTTGTCAGCAAAAATGCTCACACAATGCTCACACAGAAATGCACAATAATTAAGAATGAAAAATGGTTCAATATTTAATATAAAGACAGGAAATCCCAATAAATATTATCGGCATGTTGATGTAAAGATATTAGATAAGTCAAAAATAAAGCAATTTAATAAAAAAGCATTTTTATTACCTTGCAGTAATATACTAATTGGCAATAACTGTCAATTAACACACTTCCAGTGACTTACTTGAAAATAGTTATACCCACAAGTCTGTGACATGCCATGATAATAAAAATAAGATTTCTTTTTTTTTTTGTCTCAGCGTGGTCTCACTTTATCTTTATTGCATTCATACTAGATTGATTTGTTCATGATTGTGAATGAGACTTAAAAGTGATGAAGTGAGACTGACTGAAAATGCTACACGTTAAATAAACCATAAAAAGTGTTTTGTGTGTGTGTGTTTGTTGGGCAGAGTATTCAGTGTGTGCATTTTGGTGTATGAAAGCATTTTAAAGAAACGTGAAACACTGTTCAATACATTTGTGTTTTTTGCCTCGCACTGTCTCCAGTGGAAAACGAGTAAGACAATCACAACCATATGTAGAAAAGTGTACTGAGGCACGCACTTGCAAGGACACCCTGCTCTCTGCTCTGACTCACCCTTCCGTCGCTGTTGCCAGAACATTTCAGTTACGTGAACAAAAACAACAAACCTGCAAGGTGTTTTCTATTTCCTTCTTCTTTTCCAAAAACATTAAGAACCTAACTTTTCTGTCTTTTTCATGTGTTTTATCTGCTTACACATGGGATAGTAGAGTACAGTAATATCTAGTGTGCATGTGTGCGTTTGTGAGTAGTTTTTGGTGAACTTGGGTTATGCTTGCAGCCAACATCATTTGAGTCATAGACTCAAATGATATTCACATGACTGCTTAATAGTAGCTCGTATGAAAAGCTTTTTTCTTTACTCCTCAAATTGGTATTCCGAAGCTTTTAAAAGAACAGAATGTGATATTAAGAGGGTTAAAACTGGTCGGAGTATGGGACGAGTTTCTAGAGAGTGAGGCAGAAAACGAGAAGAGGGACAGAAAAAGTTTGGGTAAATAGTGGACAGGTCCATGTTTAGCCCCAGCAGTAAAAGCGTGGACCTCACACAAACACTCTACTCTTCTGTGTTATTCTGAAGGAGCTCTTTAACAGAGTGTGCAGTGTTTACCTAATGAGTGCTTACTTCACATCCTTCTGCAAAAGCACACCACTTGAAGTTGGCGATACTCCCGGCTAGCAACTTTGATCTAAGGACGTAATGTGCCACTAGTTTACGTGGAACAGAAAACCACTATAGTCATTTTATACCCACTGGGCAGTTTAAGAGCAGTTGGCTTAGATGTAATATTTTAAAAATATCACAGTTCACCAGAATGTATAAAATGTAGCGCTCTATTTTCTGGTATTTGGGAGTAAAGCAATTTTTCTTTGTTCAGTCATTTGCTTTTGGGCAAAATAAACATAACCGGGCTGACATGGGTGGAGCAGTGCAACAGGGCTGTGACATTTGAAATTCATGGCATAGTTTTTTAAAACCTCTTTTATCCAGATCTTTCGTCTCAGAGATGGATGTGTGAAATGTAAGAGTGTAAGGAAATGTCACTTTCCGCAACTATCTGTTAATCCTCCAAATGCCCATAGACAAGCCTGTATTCAAATTCATACTAAATGTGTATATAGACTTACCAGACCTAAACCAGAAGTTTTGTTTGTTTTAAATTACTTATGAACTCTCCCGTTAGCGGTGATGCTTAGTGGTGAGCATTATTACCTCCTGTCTGTCTGTGGAGTTTGCACGTTCTCCCTGTGATTAATGAGTTTTCTCCAGGTACTCCGTCTTCCACCCACAGTCCACAGACCTGTATTCCAGGCTGACTGGCATTGTATTGACTGTACAAATTGTATGGATGATTGTGGGAGTGTGTGTGCTTGTGCCCTGCGATGGATTGGCACGCCAGCCCTGGATGAACTACATCCATTATGCATACATAGCATGATGGCCATATTTGCTAATACTGCCCCTGACATTCCCTCAACCTTTGCTACATCAATCGAGTTCATAATTCGCACAAGTATGCAATGTGATATTTGAATAAGATTTTCTAAAGACCAAGAAATATTATCCGCAAATGAATGAACTAGGAATTAGTGGGAACTTCCACTATTGCTTAGAGCATTTCATCAGTCTCTCCACAGACCCGCAGAGTGCACTGTAAATCTATTTTTAATTAGACTTAATTCATGGTCTTACCATACCAAATAGTACGGTATTTCTTCTTAGCTCTGTCTTAGCACTTTGTTGCTATGCTGTAGCTGGTGATGCCAGAGTATGTTGGAGCCATTTCCAAAACAATCCTGTGGGTACTGAGCTAATCTAGTTCTGTTTGCTCCATTTTAGCAAATACTGTATATAAAACCGTCAGACAGTAATAAATGACGAAATGCTGTAAATGCATTGTTTAGTGCTATATGTTTGTAAATAAATGTGGTCTTCATTTGTCACACAAGCCTTGTACCTGATAACTCACTTGCTCCCACATGAAAGTAAAATGCTTCCCTTTTTTTCTTGCGTCTAATAAGATCCCAGATCCTCTAGTCTCAACTAGACCCAGCGTGAACTGTTCTGATAAGCTTTCTAAACAAACAAAAAAGGAGTATCAATCTGTCAGTTCTGACGACCGCTAAAATCCATAAATAAGATCAAATCCTATATATCTACAAGAAACTTCCTAGCTTTCTTTTTTTTAAGGAACATATAAAGAGCTGATTTGTGTGGAGAAGACAGTAAGACACATATATTTGATCATGTATTAGTTTTAACATTTTCTACATATATGCTCTGCATATGGATGCACCCTCATGTCAGAGTTTTGCATTTGTGTAATGATTAAAAATTCGGCACATATCATTTTGGAAATCTAAAAAAAAACATAAATACTCCCTTCATAGTAACTATAAAAAGAACAGTGAGTCATTTTAGGATTCACTTCATAGAGGAGGTCTTACTTAAATACCATCCATAAATCTGACTAATCTGTATGCTCACACACAAATTGCTATTTACCATAAACTACACTAAGTAAAAGGATGAGTTATGAGCATCAATAATGATATGTGACTATATTTGTGTTTCTCTTGGACAATACAATAATACATTCATTTCATCAACCTTCATATACACAGGTTTGGTCTGTTTAGTATAAAGATATAATTAGGGTAGCTGTAAAGCATCACTTAAGGATTAAAAAGGTTAAAGAATCTGACATAAATACACAAGCACAATTTTCCTTTCGTGTTGGTTTATTTCTATTCAATTATTCTACTACTGCTTTCTCTTCAGATGTTCAAGGCAAATCACCCTTTACCTCCAGATCAGATTAAATATTTGATTATCATTCAGGCTGGACTATCTCACCATGGCATGCTGGTATTTTATATTCTCTCTCTCTCTCATAACCCACATAAATGCCATGTACGCGACCACACACACACACACACACACACACACACACACACACACACACACACACAACTAGAAGAAAAAAGAAAAGAAAAAAAAACAATGGTGCAATAGGGTTTGGTTCTGAATACTATGACAAGAGTACATTACCTATACCAATTTAATATCATATACATGTGAATAGCATTAAAATTAATAGCATTATATTCAAAAAGAAAAGCATTTAATTATTCTACATTAAAAAATATTTTAAAAAGTGACAACCCTTAAAAGCCATCAGTAGTCTCAGGTACAATTTGTACAGGTTAATAAGGAAACTGGCTGTTTTTTTAAAGGTATGTTGAAGAACCTGACACATTTCTTGTATGCAAAACCCAGAAGCCTTCATTTTTTTGTTCGGTTTTTGTGTGCAAAACTGGTCTCACATAATGTACAATGAAGGCATATTTCAAGCATATTTTGGTTTGAAAAGAATTATGGTTTTATATAGGTAACTGAAAGTGTAGGTAAGGCTCAAATGAATCATGTTAATGAAATAATGAATTTAATTGAACTGATTCTGCATGAAGTTTTTACTGCACATTTTGTCAGCGTATGGGATATATATATTGAAAAACAGTTATGTTCACCACTGTTAAAATAGTTTCCACAAAAATATTACGGGTTTTTCCCCACATTCCCAAACTGTTCGTGAGAGCGTGCCAAACTGAAATTCTTGACGGTTCTTGGTCTCTCGACACTGACTTTTTTACCCCCCTTGGGATTTGTCCTTTTTATCCTAGGGGTCGCTACATCGGCTTATTTGATCTGATCTGGCACAGGGTTTACACTGGATGCACTTCCTGTTGCAACCCTCCCATTTTTCTAACCAGGCTTGGAACTCGCACTGCAAGCAGCAGTTAGGTTGTATGAGCCCTGTTACCCAAACAATGGTGACTCGGCGGTCATGGTGCTCTAATCACCGACCTTCCGATTGGCAAGCCAGGGCTTCAACCGTCTGAGCCAAAACCTGCTCCGATTTTATTTGACACTAACACCTTATGCCTTAAACCACCTACGAACTGACTATGCATTACATATGACATATATGATGAACTGAACTGAACTGTCACAAATACAAAATTTTCAGTGGACTTTCCAAAGCCACAGCCCTAAAGTACTTTAACTTGAACAGTAGTTTAACTCCTAAAGGTACTGTATGCCACGCCAAACTTCCCGTCCGAGAACAATCTACAGCCTTGAAACATATTCACAAACTATATCCGTAGTGGTACACTCCAACTGCATGTCCATAATGATCAGAATATTAATCACTCACAATCAACCTGGCAGCCTGAGAACAACATACTGAGAAAAGACTTTGGACTTTGCCTCCTTGCAAAGTGACACTTAGTTTGTACAAATCTCAACTTGCCAAGTCTTGCAATCTTGTGCCTGATTTTCTGTTTCCCTCCGCCCCCCCCCCCCCCTTTTTTTAAGTCATGTATTGTTTCATGGTTTTGTGTGTTTTGGAATTGCCTCTGATACTCTGTTTGTTGATTGCCTGACTGATTACCTAACGCTGTTTCTGGCAATGGCTTACAATTTAGACTTACCTGTGCCAGATTTATTAAAAATTATTAACTTGTATTTGCATCCATCTCAGCCTCTCTTGCCTGAAACTGTGATGGCACCCAAGCCATGAAATATCACATCTTACATACTACGTAATATTTCAGGAATATACTCGGGTCCCAGGCTTACTTTAAATTGTGACTTGTCCCAACGTTTAGCAGTAAACAAATGGTGGGGGATTTTTGCTCTACAGCTTTCAAAAAAGATCCTTTGACGAATCGTCATGTTTTGGTATTCAGTCTCTACATCATTCAAAGGTCTGGTTATTCAGCAACAGGTCTGTGTGCGTCATCATCCTATCTTTGTGGAAAATGAATAAAACGCCCCATGTCTATTTGAAATGGTGGAATTTTTATGGATGTTTTAAAACTTAAGTATAAAAAATAAAAACAGACATGGGCTTTTGAGAACAAACCTAATGTCTTTTGGGGGTTTTTTTGTGTGTAAAGTGCCTGAGTGCTGCTAAAGTGTTTAAAGCTGTGCGTGTGTTACCGTACAGCACCATAGGAAGGCAGAGAGACTCGGGGAACGAAGGAGTGGGAGCAGAGAAACGGTTGCATAAGCAGTTCGTTTCAAAGTGCGAAGACCATAAGGTAATAGTCATAAAAAAACTGCCGAAAAATCAGGTCAGACAAAGTAAATAATCCCTGAATAAAAGCCATAGGGACCTGAATCACTAGGTCTTAACACTCTGAGGCGTCTAAGTCAGTCAATCAGTGCAGAATAGAAGCCATCGGTGTACACTGGTTCACTTAGTGTTTAAAGGAGAGAGGGTTGTGTGAGACAAGGGCACTGTCTTAAAAACTGTGTTGCGGAACGATTCCTCTTCTGAACATTTCTGGGTTTTTTTTTTTTAAGGAAGAGGAGTCAGTCAGTGGCAAAGAGAGAAAAAAACAGCTGTGTGTAAACCAGAGAGCTAGCGAGAGAGAGAAAGAGAGAGAGAGAGAGAGAGAGAGAGAAAGAGAGAGAGAGAGAGCGAGAGGGAGCAACTGAGCGAGAGAAAGAAGGAGTGTGTGTTCCATTTAAAACCCTGGGAGCTCTAAGCTTTTCCTTAGCTGCCAAGTGCCCCCGTCTGTCTCACACTCCCACCTCCCTCTTTCAACAGGACACACATGCACAGACTCTGAGGCTCATTTCACACAGTTTTTGTCAACGTTTGTCACAGAGACACACACACACACGAACACAGAGAGAAGCTGGCACTGCTTAATCAAACCTAATGCTGGCTGGTTAAAATAAACACGAAACTTCTTGTCATTTGACAACATGCTGTTCATTGTCCACTAGTGAGATCTGGCAGAGTAACGCCAACAGACACCCACACAAAGCACCTCCATTGCACTTTAACTGGGAAATTATACTGGGTTACCACACCCTGCTCTACATGCAAATCTACCTGCAGGGTTTGGCACCAAGTCATACAGCAGACGCTGCTATTAACATTTAAAAGAGGAGAGAAGGTGCTTTCTTGTCAAATAAGTGAAGTCAGCCAACCGCATCTTTTGGAAGTGTTGCTCATGCTGCATCTTAGTGCAGTGTAGTACACTAGGAGGAAAGCGCTATCTACCCTCTGTCACATACATGTGGTCTCACATTCCTACAATTGGCTAGTGTCACTGTGACTGATGAGAGAGCGAGAGAGAGAGAGAGAGAGAGAGAGAGAGAGAGAGAGAGAGAGAGAGAAAGAGAGAGAGAGAGAAAGAGAACGCCCCCCTCTTCTACACAGACACTGTGGGCATTTTTTTTTCTTCACTGGGTCCTAACCACAGATGGCTTTGAAATTGTCAGGATTCAAACATGAAGTCTTCTGATAATGTGGCAAATGCTTTTCTGTTGGGGCACTTGGGATCCATTTTTTCTTCTTTTTATTTTACGGCATTTGTCAGACACCCTTATCCAGAGTGACTTTTATCTGACTTTATCTCATTATACCTCTGAGCTCTTGATGGTTAAGAGCCTTGTTCATGGTGGTGCTGGCGTTTGAACCAGGGACCTTCTCGATCAGTAGTCCTACTTCTTAATCTCTGAATTACCCCTACCCCTTATTATTATTATTATTATTATTATTATTATTATTTATCTAAGATCAGGAATTTATACTCTCTAAAGACAAATAAGCCTAAATTCAACTTTCTGGCTGAACGAAGTGAAGATTAACAGATTAGATCCCAAGCTAAAGACCATCAAAACCACAAGCTATGCAAGAGGTTTATTTATAATTTATTATTTTACCATCAGAGTAAGACTGTTGTGTCATATATTAGGCACAAAGTAAAAAGTACACAAAGTCAGCATCAACTATATATATACACTTTTTAAAAAATCCTCAAAAAACTGTTAATCTTAAACTGCTAACCCTTATCCTTATATCCAAGATCAAGGTGTTTTGTTTTTCATATTATAAAATATCTTTAACAATTTAACGCAGGTATCACAATGTGTGTTCATGTTCAAGCAAAAAAATACCTGGATTTTTGAAATACCTCAACCTCGCTCTGTTTCACTTTTCCTCCTAACTCACACACGCGCCTCAGCCAAACAGGGAACGGCAGAGCTGAGCAACATGCTGAAGAAGAGGTATCTTCCTATATGAGGTCACACTAGGGGGACACTTAAAAGGCTTGTTTAAGCTTAAAGCGATGTAAAAATGGCAAAAGTTAAATTAAACAAAACACTAATGACTCTAATAACTGAATGGCTTTCATTTGCTATTTCTATGCATAAGACTATTATTATTATTATTATTATTATTATTATTATTATACATTAATAAGAGCTTAAGTGGATTTTTTTAATGTACCAAATAGATTTCAGCTTATAAAGTCAGCATTTTTGTAGAAATAATATCTTCATAAAATATTCTTATAGATTTTATTGAAATTGAGGGGGCACAAGGACCTGATGCCCCCAGTGGCCCTGCCCACCTGTAGCCTAGTCACAGCAGCAATGGTGAAGTTTTGCCAGATTAACAGTGCAACCAATAGTAAGAATAAACTCCACAAAATTGGGCTCATGATGAATCTGTGTCCCAAATGAAAAAAAAAAATTTTTTTTTAATAATAATAAATAAATAAATCTACACTGGGTGTTTTGTAAAAACTCATTAAACATACAGGACAAAATTGATGACAGTGCAGGCTTGGAACAGCTGTGTGGAAGTCAGAGTTCGCCTCTTTCTTATGTGTGTGTGTGTGTGTGTGTGTGTGTGTGTGTGTGTGTGTGTGTGTGTGTGTTTGATGGTCAATTTAATAAGGCTTTATTAATACGCTTAATAAAAACATTCTGGACATTTACAATGTTGCATGTCATGTATAGCGCTGGCCAAAACATACTGTTTTACAGCCTGGGTAAATAAGACTAGTAAAATTACGTGCTTGTGGAATTTTTAAAAACTCCATCGACATGAGGCAAGTGCTTTAGTCTGCAGTGGGCTCAAAATCTAAGCTGTCCTTTTTGAGCAGACCTATGGTATGGAATTTGTGCGTCTCTGTACAGTATCTTCATATGTCACACCACATTCCATTTGCTTGGCACTTAAGCATAATCTACACAATTACTCTCAATTGCAAACAGATAAACTGGACGCTTGGCTGTGTTTTGCACTGTGCGTTCGGAAAACCTAAAGAGGAACCAGAATTGTGCATTCTCTTGAGAACGGGCTGTTTGTCCTCCAGCAGTAAAACATGTCAGAAGTATTTAATCGCTGAGCTCTGTCTGGTAAGCACGGGCATCATTTCCCAGAAATGCACTGCCCTTAAGTGCCCAGTCAACGAAAGGCTGACTGCTGCCTCCCTTAAAACAGTAGCTATTCATTTGTTTTTAACCTCAAAATGGTCTTCCTGGACGGAGCTGGCAAGCAAGAAATATCTTACAATCAAACGAACCTAGTGACCTCACTTTCCTCACTGGCTTGTATAGACCAGCTGAAAAAAGAAAAGTCTTTGTAATTTTCTGGCAGAGGAAAAAGAGAGAAAATGAGCTCAGTTTTAGGATGTGTACATGTATATGCACACGGGGGTGTGAGTGTGGCAGCGCACAAACATGAGCATGGCCCGGGTTGTTAATGTGGGTGCGTGAGCTAATGCAAGATCTAATTCATTGTAATACGATTAATAGGTACACGACTTGAGATAATACAATAATAGAAAAGCATCATCTTCATTATCCAATGTTATTACTACATAATCATACATGGACAATATATACAGTATATAGTAGTACTAAACTTAAGCAGACCTAGTTTTCAATTTAAGCCTCTGTAAACCTATAAACCTTAACTGAATCAGCACAAAAAAATTATAAAAAATATATTAGGTCATTGTTATCAATAATTTACCCACGGCTGAAGAATTTTTAAAGAAATTTAAGCGAAGTTACCTGTGCATTGATAGACCAAATAAGTGCAATGATAAGTGCATGATTTAAGGCTTAAGACAGGACAGCACCGGACAGGACAGAGAGACAGCACAAGATAACCCAGTGGGAACTGCCTGTGTTTTAGTTGTGAATGAGGACATGGTGTGCACTAATGTGCTATTGCTGAGGGTCAAACTATAGCAAACAGCCTTGTAGCAGATGCAAGCTTAGGATTTAGCGAGTAGTTAAAATAGTGCAGCCTTGTCCCACCTTCAGCTCAGTGCCTGTCTTTGTGCGTATGTGTGCAGCGCACCCGGAGAAACTCACGATGATGGTAATTACCGCCACATTAATGACACGAGCAAGATCTAAAAGAGTAAAACCGTTAAAGAGTTCGCCTCAATGGAGTCTCTCACACACATCCCTTGAGATGGCGGTGGCAATGTGGTGGTAATGTGTGATGTAAACAAGCTGACCTCTCTGGCGCCAAGCTGTCATTTGGTAAATTTCTGCACCTGACGTGCAGATACAGGAGAAGGCAGCACATGCACGATCCACAGAATATCACCTTTCATCATTAACTTGACAGTGTACTTAATTCATTTCACAGTTTTTTTTAAAGAATTTGCAACTATATGGAATATCCCTGAACGATTTCGTCATTAACGGAAAAGTAAGCAGAATACCAGCAGAGCAGACATGCTGTCTCGTTCTCGGTGACGTCTACATGTGTGTGGAGCATTCAAGTGGTGTGAAGAGCATTAATTTTCCCCGCAGCTGAACAAATAGAGAGTACTGGAACATCTACTCTGTCCTGTATGCCCTCCTTATGCACAGGTGAGCCTACTGCACTGCGAGTGTGTGTGTATGTGCGGATCATTGTGTATGTGGCAGCATTTGGTCAGTGATCTAAAGTAGATTGTTCAGCATTGTTCAAACATGCTGGTTCAGACCATTCCTCTTCTCTCTAAACCTTTCCACAGTCTAAACCCTCCAACAGCTCAGTGTGGTTTGCATATTCAAACTGTGGTTACTGAAGTAATATCCAGAGTGCCTGGGTTTCAAAATATTCGTCAATGGGAAAATATTTGTCCCAAATCTCGCCTCGCACCCCCCAAGCCATAATTTACTGTTTCGTCTTCAGGGACATGGGGTGCATATACTGTCTCTGGTACCAGTACAGTACATACCCACGTCTCTGGTTACCCCATAAACCGTGGTTGCTGAATGAAAAAAGCCAGTGCTGGTTTTCCATTTTTTGGAAACCAAGCTGAATTAAATAAATAGGTTATGTGGTCTTCTTGCAAATTTGCCATTAACTGAATCAGAATGAAAAAATATTAATTATGTATTAGGTCATTGTTATCAATGATTCACAATGGCTAAAGACTTTTCAAAGAAATTTTAGTGAAATTACCTTTGCATTGTAAGACCTAATAAGTGCATAAGAGAGATGCCAAAACAGTTGAGAGACAGATCAGTGGATGCCTGGATTTTTTTTAACTGCTCATTAGACATCATAGTTTATGACTAACAACTGCAGGATCTCCCTTCTTTCACCCTCCCCACAACCTGTCTCCTGTTACTCCTCTGTTGCTTTTTCTCTTTTTATTCCTTTATGAGATAATTTTATGCATTCAGTGCAATCCATTAAAGTCCACAGAGAGTGCAACAATGTTGACAGAGCTTCTAGAGCTCACAGCACAGATCTGATCAGACCCGTTCTTTGGCTCTTTGTTATATAATGCATGCCATGGAGCAGCACCTTGACCTGTGATTTTTTTTTCTCGTTATTTGCCAACATTGTGTCATGTGGTTTGATTGTGTTATCTCTTAAGGCCAAGGGGCAAACAGGCAGGAGGAACGCCTTACTTATGGATGTCATGTGCACATTCGTTTCTGTTTACACTAGCTTTAGATCGAGTGTTTTATGAAGTCAACTACAGTTCTGCCGATACTTGCGTTGTTGGGTATTTCATACAGCCCACTCAGAGAAATGGAGAAGGTATATGAAGAAGGAGCCGTATCTTTTCTAATCAGGGTGGAGCAACAAATTATTACATAAGTGCACGACTCTTTACAACTCACCTCTACACACACACATAATGCATTTTTACTGTTTATATATCCATCATTTTTTTCCTTGCCATTTTTTTGTATAAAAATACACACAACCCATGGCGACTTAGCTAATACACTATCTGAAACAAACAAACAAATAAATAATATACATGTGAGACTCTTGAAAGTTTGTCTTTCGAGTATGTTGTTCTATTGTTCTTCTACATGTTCTGAGTATTTTTTTCCCTGGAAAAGTGAATGTATTTAAGATGTATTTAAAATTTATTTAACATGTATAAACAACATTTTAATTAATAAATCAGTTTTAAACGTTTTCTGTAATCATTCTTCACAGTGAAAAGCTCTTTTAAGGGTCCCATCCCCTGGAAGAGGAAAGCTACAGTTTGTTGACTTTTTCTGGAGTTTTTTTTTTTTTTTTTTATCTCAAAGATTTTAGACCTGTCTATTAAAAACAAGTACTGAACACATGGTTAAGTGTGTGAGGAAGCGATCACTGAAGCTGTGAGATAAACCCGGGGGCTCGGTATGGCGGCGCGGATAAGAAACCCCAAAACCATAACATCAGGGTCGCAGTTACTTTTGCCCTTGTTTGTCAAAAGATCATCTCACAACAACACTTCAACCTCAGTGTGAGGTGTCAGTGAACTCAGCAGATGCATGTTTAATGCCAGTAATAGCCCACTGAGCACCGAGACGAACTGTGACACACTGCCCTGGCTTTAATAAGCCTGTAAAAAGCCTTTGTTGTTGCTTTACATTTGGTCAGTCGTGGTGCACAATGCTTTGACCTATACAGCAGTTTGTTGGTTCTTCTTACATTTTATACCTCTGCAATTCATGGCAGATAAGACTTATTAACATGAATGCATTTTAAATGCTCTGGTAGCATGAATGTGCTTCTAACAATCAGAATTAAAAAAAAAAAAAAAGCTGTCCAAAACTTTCCATACACTTTCTAGCAAAAATGGTTAAGGCCATTTAAAAGAATAAGTGCATTTTCCTGCACGACACGAAAGAAGAAACGATTCTGTTTGTGTTTACAACGCAATGGCAATCATGTGGAGGATGTTTTGCAAACGAGCTTACGGTCTCCTCTATGCGTGGAGACTTTCAGGACGCCCTGCAGTGAAGACTTTACCGCACGGATCCTGCAGCTTTGTTTATAAAGCACGTGTTTGACAATGTGTAGCGTACAGGAGCAATGCTTCCCCGCAACAAAAAAAAAAGTGCGCTGCAGAGAACTAAGTCGGTAAGTCTGACTCGGAAATGCTATTTTAATCCACTTAAAGGTTGTAGACGGGGTTGAGACTGGCGCCACGACCTGCCACGTTAACACCTAATTCAAACAGTCCCGCAGCCGTGTGACCACATTGTGTCCCGAACGGCATAGGACAACGGTGTACCATGTTGACGTGGTTAAGGACAGTGTGTGAGTGTGTGTGTGTGTGTGTGGACTCACTCTTGCAGTGCAGCTCGAGCAGCGCGCGGTACCATTCGTCCTGGTCTTCCTCGCTCTCCGCGGCCACGGCGAAGCTCTCCGCGCGCGTGTACAGCACGATCATGTGCTTGTGCTTGGCGTCCGCGCGCTTGTTGATGTTGAAGCAGGTCTCGAGCGCGAGCGCGCGCTTCGGCGCCGTCGCCTTGCCGCCGCGGAACTTCTTCTCGCTCTCGTAGTACTCGAGGCGGGCCGGACCACGCGCCGAGGCCGCGCGCAGCACGAAGTAGCGCCGGTGCATGGACTTCTGCTTGCGCAGGTAGCCGCTCTTCCGCACGTCCTCGCAGCTCGGAGCCTCGCTCTCCATCGCGCTCTCTTAATCCCGTCCCGTCTTCATTCATTCATTCACTCACTCACACTGGAGCACGGCTCGCGGTGTTTTCCCTCTCCTCGGTCCCTCTTCTTCCTTCGGAAACAAAAAGTCGGTCGTCGTGCATGCGAGACTCGCTCGTGTGCGTCTGCTTCCACACACACCAGCTTCCAGTTCTTGTTTCAAGAGGGGGAAAGTCATGAACCTAACGGCTCGTTAAAGTGTGTGAAAGCCTCTTGTGTTGATGTGTGAATCGCACGAGTGTACAGTAGGACAGACAGCCTGCATCGCCTCTGCTGCTACTGCGCGGCCTGTCACTCACCGCCCGTCCCCCTAGTTAAAGAGCGCGCGCATGTGTGTGTGTGTGAGTGTGTGTAAGCGTGTGTGTGGGCACCAAAGAGGAGGGGTGACGAGCTTCACTTCAAGACGAGCTTGCCATCCAGAATCAGATTTCAATCACAAAACCCGTCGCCCTTTTTAGTAAAATTAATACTCTTTAAAGTTACTTTCTCTTAAAACACTGCAAAATTGCTTTCAGCCATGCTAGAGTCATCATTTATTGACACCTCGGATGGATAAGTCCATCATCAAGGCGTTTGTTGTTTATGAAGCATGTATACCGTGAATAAACCAACTATCTGTATAACAAAAGTTAAGTTTACTTATTTAAGTTTCCTTCAGTCGGTTTTGTTTATTTGGACTGCGCCCTCTGCCGGAGATTAAAGTCCCTACAGACATGTCTATTTTGAGAACTGCAGTCATGCAGGAATAATAATTTAGGCCACGTGCAAAGATGAAAGTGATAGCGTTCTTTTTTTAATTTCCACTTTAAAGCTGTAAAGAAGTGCAGTTACATTCATAACGCAGGGCTGATTTTTTTTCCACAGATAAAAATATAAATGCAAATCTTAAAAATAGATATATTGCATGAAATCCTGAAGCAGCATAATTCAAACTGATTTCCTAAATGTAACTTTCACAATTAGATACACGTTGACACAAACAAATGAATAGATTCATTTTTATGCATGTTTATACTTCCTGTTACAAAGATATTCTAAATGAGCCAATGCAAAAATATTGGGGGGGAAAAAAAGTACATGAAGTTTGACGTTATTTGGTCCGTAAACATGATTAATGCAAATAACACTTTGTGTGAAATTACCAAAATTGCAGTACATTCAGGCAGCTTCTTGCTCATGAAGCGCATGCAGGCTGATGACGTACATAAGTGTATGCCTCACATACATATACAAACATATGATTAAGTCTGGCTCTCCTATTAACATGCATTTGGAGAGCTGGCTGCCAAATGAGAGCTAAATAAAAACTGCACACTTCATATTAATAATATAATAATATTTGAAGCTCAAGTTGCTGCCCCTTTCAGCGTTTAATTACATCAACTTGATACTCAGGTATCTTTGCTAAAAATGCAAGCCAGTTTGGAGCAGGCTAAAGGCTAGCAATGATTTATCAAGAGTACAGGGCAGGAGGTTAAAGCAGCTGTGTTTGTGTGTGTGTGTGTGTGTGTGTGTGTGTGTGTGTGTGTATTCCTGCTATTGCCACTTGCTATCCGGCACCATTAGACACCTTTTTGATTAAACACATATGACATGACATGAACACACCCACACACAAACGTACATAAAAATGAACACAAAGACGCACATGCTTACAAAAATTTTGATTTGTAGTGTGTGATGCAAAATGGTGTACACATAACACATTCACATGTACCGATACAAACACAGACAAACAAAAGGGATACACTCTTTAATACACGCACGTTAACTTAAACTCAGGAAAATGGCCAGTCCATATGTTTTTTTCTTTCTTATCTGATTTTCCTCAAGGCATGAAAACATCATCAAGCTTTATGCCTCTCTTTCACTTCCACACCCACAATCCTGCTCTCTCTCTCTCACGTCAAATCATTGATGGGATCAGATGAAAGGGTTCAGTGATGTTCCTCTGGTGGGGTAAACTGTCCCCTGAAAGAACAAACGAAGAGAACAGTAACATGTAAGCCACAGATATACACTACATGCTTTCACTCATAAATGACTTACTTGCAGAGGACATTCGGCCTAATTTTAGATGCCATTATGGTAATTATGTACCGTGTATTATACAATTAGTTACGACTGAGTAATCTGATTGGACAACAGGCATTCCACGCGTGATGATAACAAACTGTAGCACCAGTGGGGCGTTTATCTATATATCACTCATAATCCCAAATAGTCTAACAACCTTAAATGATGTTAACTGTGGGCATGGGTGAAAGTAGGTCTGTATGGTCCAGCATACTGAAAGCACATTCAAAACCAGTCACAGTAGCACTTTCAGCAGGAAAACACACTTGATAACGTTATGAAATCTAAAAAAATACTTTGACTTCTTAATAATTGCTTCTAAGGCGTACCAAATCAGTGTTCTCTTATTCATGGCTACAAAGCTAACTAACTCCTAACACAAGACTGAATTGCAAATTGCTCTCCAACACTTGATCAAGGGCACTACTTGTGGACTGCGACAAAGGATTGACAACAATTCTATCTTGGATTTAACCCCAGAACCCAGTTAAGTTAACAGACTGGACGTGGTAAAGCTGAATAAGTGAAAATATACAGAGAAACACATGAGATTTCCAGGAGTCGGGCTGCACGCTAGTGGCTACAACTGCTTCACAGCCATGCTATATCCAGCAATACAGCAATTCCTCTCATGTGGTTTTGCTTAATTATACATAAGTGATGTTGCATCAAATAATCACTGAGCTGTATATTAAACCCAGCTGCTGAATTGAAACTGATGTCTTTACTAACTCTACTAACCAATTAAAATGGGGCTTATTAAAGATATAATAGAAAATATATCCATACATTAGCAGACGGCATCAAAGAATGGAGGTCGACTCACAGTAAATGGGTTGACGGACATCGGCCGCTGGACTTTGGAGGCGGATGACTCCAGTGCAGTGAAAGACGTGAAACCTGCAGTTGGTCAATTTAACAATCACATTCAATGCCAGAGATTAATTTGCCATTAATAATGGACTAATTAACTGAATTAATAATGAAAATAGAATTTTATATGCTATATAATATATCCAGTTTGAAAATAAACAAAGACACGCAAAGCATTCATACAAAAAGCACAAATCATGCAGCGTGCTTTATTTTTGCACATGTTCATCTCCACAGCCTGGCTGAAGTATGAAGGTCTGGGGATGTGGCTGACCTGCATATTTCTCAATGTATTAAATGAAGCATGCCCATGTTCAAGTTACTCAAGTGTCAAAGTACTTCTACGGCTATCAGCGAGATTGTATTGAAAATTAAATGAAATTAAATTAAATGGTTAATATTTCTGCTGATATATTATTAATCTTAACGCACACACACAGTGATTAAGATTTATTAAACCACTTTTTTTTTTTTTTTCATTTTACATTGCATAGACTGTCTCCAAATCAGCACTTGAACGACACCTACTGGTTCACCAGCTGGAGTTTCTTTAGACTTAACTATTTCCTTTGACATGATCTTAATCTAAAATACTTCTCTGTGTACTAAAATATATATTTTTTCAATCTCTGGTGACTTTTTTTTACATAGAGAAACACACCTATGTTAAATATACACCTTTACACCCCTATACTACACTAATAAAAGTAGCTCATGCAGAGCTGAAAATACAATGAGGCTGTTGCAAATATTACAACTCATATTTGTATGAGTTATAATATTTATATATTAATTATATAATATGAGTTATAATATTTGCAACAGCCTAATATATATTATTAATATTAACATACACACACATTGATTTTTAAACAATGCATGAGCAACTTTTATTACATTTTTTTTTTCTCTATGTAAAAGGTCAGCAGAGACTGGAATATAAAATAGCTACTTCTAACGAATGAGCTAGTATGACTGACATAACCATCTGGAAGATACATTACTGTGCATTTTCGAGAGGAAGTGCATTAGACTCAGGCTCATTTAGGGCCAGATTAACCATTTAGCTCATGATTGACAGTCCGGAAAAGAAATGTCCCAGCTCACCATTTGTCTCCTGGTTAGTAGCTGGCTCATGATGAAAAGCATTCTGGGAGGTGGGAGCAGGAAAGGAGGCTGAGTGAGGGAAGGCAGCTGGAGGAGAGGGTGACACGAGCGTGCTGCTATCACCTGTTAAAATGGAGAAAATTTTATAATAAAGAATTTAAACAAAGTACTGCCGTCACTATGTTTTTACTTACAAACTGCTTGGTTAATGTAAGTAATACTAAAAAGTGTACAAGAATGTGTTCATAATTACAATGATCTTACTGTATAATAAAGATGTGTACATCTACACCATTATGACATGCACAGAATGTTTCACTGAACACAATTGCACAAATGCTATTGCCTCATACATTCGAAATATAAATTTTGTCCCACTGGCTTTTATTCTAAGCCGATCAAAAGCAACACCAGCCTACAATATGAAGTTTTCTGCTTTACTTTAAGTTAGGATTTTACTTTCTGAACCTATGAGTTACAACTGGAAAAAGTAAATGGTGATGGCAAGAACAACTGCCCTGTCATCAGGCTAAACAGCTGCCATATTTTACCACTGAGTACTTCTTGACCACTGGCTTGGCCACTTGCCAAAGCACCGCTGCCACATATCACTTTTACATGCAGTACTCAGACAACTGACTGCCTGCATACTGGGGATGCATATAAATCAGGTTTCATAGCATGCACTCATTTTTATTAGTATTTTTTTTAATTTATTTCCTTATTGCTTGGTTTATACATATTGCTAATCCATGTGTAGTTGTAGTGTGTCTCTTACGTTCCATACAGATCTCATAAAATGCATGACCGCATAAAGTTTAGACATTTATTTTATTGTAATATTCACTTCTGGTTCTTAACAGCCATTCCTGATGATTAAAATACATCACTATTTCTTTCTTAAAATATTCTTGGAAGTTAATTGTTTGATTTATATATATATATATAAAAACATCATCTCTATGATTATGCAATTTAAGGATAAAAAATTACCTGCTTGGAAAAAAAATTCAGTTTGATGTTCTTGTAAAGCTTGAACTTGGATTAAAAATGATTACTAATATCTAATAGTCCTATGACACACAACAAGCACCCTCTAGACGTGTGTGTGTGTGTGTGTGTGTGTGTGTGTGTGTGTGTGTGTGTGTGTGTGTGTGTGTGTGTGTGTGAGAAAGAGAGAGAGAGATTTGTTCCACATTTAATCATCAATCTTAAAGCAAAGCTGGGATAAGGCTCACCACTGGCTGTGCTGTTGAAGGGGTTACTGGGAGATAAAGTTGGCTGTGAACTGCTGGCTGTAGAACAGAACGGGTTTGGGAAATCTGTGGAAAATAATAAAAAAGGAGAGGTACTGCATCCAGTTAACACAGTATCTTCTAACTAATTAGACTTTTAAATTAGACCTTTTGAAATTAGATCCAATTAGGGCCTAATTACATAATCTGTTGACATAAAATAGAGCTAATATCCTAGAGGGCAAAATGATTACACTTAAAAACTTGATTAAATAATCTTACATCTCATTTCATATTGATTATATTTGTCTAGAGGTTAATCATATATGCATGTCTCGAGGAGCCCGCAGTTGAATGTGTGACTAAAGTATACAGGGCGGCCCAAAAGTCTGGATCCGTATCTAAGTAGAAAGACATTTCAGCTTAAATGCTCAGAAATATTTCTCCATACACTATATATTGGAAAAAAATAGATATTTTTATTTTAAACCCAAGATGACTTTGAACCTAACAATAGCAGATTAGAATAGAATCAGACCTAACACCACTCAACGTTTTCTTTGTTAAGAACGGTTTTTGTGAAGTAAGTAGTCTATCAGAATGAGCTCTGAATTATCTTTACACTACAGGAAAAAATCACTGCTGTGTATTACTGTCACATGGCCCATAAACATCACCAGCATGGAATTCCCAGAACCATACTTTAAGAAATGATACTTGAAAAAATCTTTAACATTCCTATATTCAGTATACTGTATACACAGCAGCAGTACAGTTGTGTATTTACGCTCTTTTATACAGTTGGTTTGCGATCCTTCAATAAAGACAAAGAGAGTACAACCTTCATGCTAAGCTTAATATTACTCTTGGCAAAAAAGTGTGACCCTCGTGCCTCCTTACCTACTGTATCAGCTATGGCCATGCCATGCCATTCAGAGGATGAGATTGGCATGCACTGCAGATATCGGTGGAGACAGACAACGTTCATGACGTTGTGTTCTAAACAACGGTTCACTTTGGTGTTTAGGTACACAGTGCATACAAATGTTATTCAAGCGGTGCCAGAGTACCTGGACATTGGGGTCAGGTATTCTCAAATTCCTGCCTAAGTCCCTAGTGTGAAAGCATCCTAAAGTGCTACCAAAAGTAAAGTGTCAGTCAGGGTTTGGTTATAAAAAATCTATTAAAAAAATCTATTATAAAAACATTTCTATGAAGAACACCAAGAACACCATTATTAAAAATAGGAAACAAAATATGGCACAACCAAGCCTAGAGGAGACCTTCGAACAAAAATCCAACAAGGTAAAAACAGATAAGCAAATACAAGGGCAAAAAAGAAAGAAAGAATTCTAGCAGTATAAATAAGCACACTGCAAAATAATTCACTCACTTGCAAATGTCTGAGCAGTTGACGTGACCTCTGGGACACCTGGAGAGCTTGAAAAAGAAAATGTATCCTTAGATTCAAATGCAAAAACTAAATCTGTTACATCATCACAAAACAAACAGTAGCTGCTTTGTTGAAATCTTTCATAACCGAGTAGCGAGTAATTCAGGCCAGTCATTATGTACCTTGCAGGTGTGGAACTAGAAGAGAGTCTGTTCCCGAACAGGGTGCTGTGTTGTGGAGGGCCACTCGAGGGAGCTGTGGATGCAACTATAAAGACATATCAGTGTTTGAGTCATCGAATGGCCTCGTCTCAAAAATCCTCCCTACAAAAAGCTTTGCTTCGGCACGCCACCTCCGCTCGAACATTACAACTGCACATTGAAATGCCACAATCTCAAGCCTGTTTGTACAGGAGTAAAGCATTTTACTAATCACCTGCTGGAAACAAGAATCCATGATCACACTTAAACGTAACAGTGGAATATAACCCTAATCATGTACGACATTTAAATATATTGCTATTTTGTTACAAAACCTTTTTCCTAAGACTGCTGCATTTCTTTTTAATATGACACAGCAATAGCACGATCAAGTTATGCTGAAAGTACAGTAATGCTGTAAGCAAGACCTGTTTCCTTAAAAATGTAATTGCCATTTCATTGATTTCGTAATCATCCTCTGAGCAACATAATGCAAAAACAAACAAACAAACAAACAAACAAACAAACAAACAAACATTATCTGATGAAATAATATGCAAAAGAAACACTGGCATAAGACAACTGTACCTGTGGTGGGTGTGTTGTCAGAAAAGGCCTTGTCGAGTTGTGACACAGCAGCATACCTGTCCTGAGAGACAAGTGGCGGAGCCTGAGGGCTTAATGCACTAGGGGTAGAACCAAGACCTCCAAAGTCCAAACTTAGAGATTTAGGGACAGTCCTAAATGGTGCTCCACCTCCTGAGGATACTGTGCGACCTATAATAGTCACAGCATAGGGACTCAGATCAGGTTCAGTTTAAGCAACTCCACTATATCATGACATGCTGCTATATTACATTAAACTGCTAAATGCCGCATGCTGGTGAACCAGATGCTGCAAATAATGGAAGCAGAAAACGAATGCATAGTTTTACTGTAAAAACAGTTGAGTTAGAATTACTACTATTACTAACTATGGTTAAGCACGTTCCTGTGATAGCGACGCTAATCTAAATCAGCTTTTCTCATTTTCTTTAAAAGTTGAGTTTGTTGGCACTCTAATATATAAAATAGCATTATATCAGCCAATTTCTCTTCCCTGTTAAAGCAGTAAATTTGGTGAGCCAGGGATTTAATTCATTCTTCAAGAGAGTCTATTGATACAATTAAATATATGAGATTCTGTGCATATTAACCTGTCGACCATGATTCATTTCTGGCCACAAAAATAGCCACTGAGCAAGAACAGGAAACGACTGGCTGACACCCAACTAAATTAGCAATACAGTACACTGGCGTTATAGCACTGGGTTACACCTGCATCTGAATACAGAAAGAGCACCAAAGCCTCATTAATACAAGTCAGACTAATACTATAGAATGTAGCACCACCTTTACAGCTTTAGTTTGCATATTTGAATGTAAGAGCAGCATACCAGCCCAAGAAAAATGTAGCAGTGTCAAGGTTATTAATCACAAAATTCGATTTAGACATCTCAGAGCAGTATCGTAACCCTGCCCCCCCACCCCCACCCCTTCAACACACACATACACACACACACACACACACACACACACGTCAATGACCTGCAGAATGTGCCAGTATGGGCCACATCCTAAATATATCTAAGCTTTAAAGCCTTTCTTCTATTTTTTTTTTTGTCAAAGAACAGAGTGTCTGTCCTTGACCTGTTGGTGCTGGGATGCAGTGCTTTGAAGTCTGAGTGTGCAGGTTGTGCAAAGGCAAACATTCCAAAGCTGACTAGGACACCACTGGCATTTAGATCTTGATTCACATATCACTAACACTTTCTGTCTCTCCAAAACGGACATAGTACACATCAACACAGAGAGCACAGTAGGACATTCTAGAAGAACCTCTGGCTGAGGATACATAATAATAATAATAATAATAATAATAATAATAATAATAATAATAATAACTATGGGAGCATGCATGGAACACAGCATATACTGTAAATACACCGCCCAGCCAAAAAAAATATTGCACATTCAAATATTTGGTTGGACTGTTTGACTTTGATTACTGTGTGCTTTTGTTTTTTGTTTTTTCAATTCCTTTTCAGTAGTAAGAAAAAGTAACTGAACCATTTGCAATTTCCTGGTTTTCTGCATAAATTGGCCCTTAAACGTGATCTGATTTTCACAAGTCACAAATATGAACAAGAACAATATTTCTAATCTGACAAAACACACACAGTCATGATTGTTTACGTCTTTATTGAACACACCCATTAAACATACTGTACAAAATGATTGTGGTATAGAATTGTATTTTAATGTTTGGTTAAAACACCTTTGGCAGCAATACTCTCTAGCAAGTGCTTCCTGTAACTGAAGATTAGACCCTCACAATGTCTGGGAGGATTTTTTTTTTACCATTCTACCTTATAGAACTGGTTAGGATGACTGGTGTGAACAGCCCTCCTGAGGTCAGTCCACAGCATCTCTATTGGGTTACGGTCTGGGTTCTGACTGGACCACCACAAAGGCATACTTTGTGTCTCTGAAGCCATTCTGTAGTAGACTTACTTCATTGTTTAGCATTGTTGTCCTGCTGCATCACTAAACTTCTTCTGATGTTCAGCTTGCATTCACCCACCCTGATATTATCCTGTAAGATGCATTGATAAACTTAGGAATTTGTTTTCCTTTCCACAATGGCAAGCAGCCCCAAACCATGATGCTCCCTCGACCATACGTCAGTGCTGGCATGACGTTTTCATGTTGGTATGCAGCTCTAATTTTATGCCCTACGTAGTGCTGTGGGCTCTTCCAAAACAATTCTATCTTCTATCTATCATCCGTCCACTTTTCAAGGTTATCTTTGGCAAACTTCAGATGTTTTTTGGTGAGCACTGGCTTTGTTCAGGATGGATACCATGCCTGTTCAATCTTCTGCATGATGTTGACTTACTAGCAGAGATGTTATCCAGCTGCAAAACAAATCCTACAAGACTATAGCTGTTACTATAGGCTTCTTCTTCTTCTTCTTCTTTTTACTTCATTCAGTATTCTGTGTTGTGCTTTTGGTGTGATCTTGGCTGTGAAGCCATGCCAATGGAGAGTAGCCACAGCAACAAATCATTTCCATTTGTAGACAATTTGTCTAATTATGGACTGATGAATATCTGCACTTTTTAAGATTCCTCTGTAAGCCTTTTCAGCTTCATGCAAATAAACAACTCCTAATTGTAAGTCTTCAGAGATCTCTTTTTTTGTGAGGCATCAGCTGATGATGCATGTGACCAGCACACTGACATTTCTTTGAGTGTTTTTATAAGTTGAGTTAGCCCTAAACAACAACTCCATTCACAGGTCATTGATTGGACATGATTGCTACCACCTGACTCCAGTTGGCGTTTGGTAACATCAGAAGCGCAGTGTTTCACTTACTTTTTCTCCATCACTTTGTATGTTTGTGTTTACTAAAGACATAAAAGCTCATAACTGATTGTGTTTATCAACTTAGAAATCTTCAATTTATGCAGAAAACCAGAAAATGAAAAATGGTCCACAACTTTTTTTCTTGCCACTTTATTTCCATCCAGGATTGCGTTAGCTTTTAGCTAAGACCTTGCATTGACAGAGAGCAGTTACCCACTCCATAAAGCAGGATTTCTCAAAGTCCAGACTAGGGCTGAAACGATTCCTCGAGTAATTCGATTGAGATCGAGGCAAAATCTTCTTTTAATTGGTTTTAAAAGCTTGTGTTATGTTTTTGCGCAATTAGCGTGACACAGCGCACAAGCCGGATGCAAGCCGCCAGTAAACACCGACGAAGAAGAAGCTCTTACATCACCCACAAAGCGGAAGGAGACGCAAACAGTTAGTTGTGTATTTATTTGATGGAGCGTTCTGTTGCGGGCTGCAAAATGGCAAAAAAAATTATTTTAAAGAGTGCATTCGTTTTTTTTTTTATATATATATACTTAAAGTCATTTGAAATACCTTTTTTTAGTTTTTGCATCTGAGAAAAGGCTTTAAAATGAGAATGTATGGCACTGTAATGCACTTAATTAATCTCAGTCAACTTTAAGCTATTCCTTCTATTGTGAATAATGACAATGATAATTTTTTTGATAAAATGCTGTATGCATTTAAAAAATAAAAGTAGATTTTTCTAAAAAGAAAACCAATTAATCTTTGTTTCTCTTATATATTTTACATTGCTGTTTAATTAAGTAAAAGTACATTTTATCCAATTACCCAATTAAATTTTTGGTAGAATACTCGATTACTAAAATATTCGATAGCTACAGCCCTAGTCCAGACCCTGGTCCAAATCTGAAACCGTATGGCAGGGGAATCCAGACCCAGTCCACCTCAAATTAGGACTGCAATAATATAATGTAATTAAGTGTATAAGTCCTACTTTGAAATAAAAGTGTTATACCTATTATTAGTTTTGTAGTCTATCTGGATCCTGCGATCCTGGCCCAAGATTAAGGCTAAATGTAATCGCTTCATGGCGAAGCTAACAGCCGGCACGCATGTGACAGTTCAAGGGTTGGCTAACAGGTGCCTCGCTGTTCAAACATTAGCGTGGTAGCTAATAGAGACTTTCACATTCTGTCCTGAAGACCCCAAAAAAGCAAGACTTCAGCTTCTTCTGTCAGTGTACATCAAGTGCCTTATGTGATGAGGGGGTCACGATCAAATATCAAATATGTAAAGAGATAGTCAGTGTCTCGGGACTGTTGAATCTTAATAGAACTCAGATCCAAACCTTTGAATACTAAGCTTGGGAACCCCTGGCGTAATGTTTTCTCTAGCTCATTCCAAAGTGAACAAGATTGCTCATGATCCCTTCACAGTTGGAGCCTGACAAATCTTAACATTGTCATCCTAGAATATTGCCAGGCCATTAGGGAAGAAAATTCAGTACATTCAGGTCATCGGATGACTTAATTTATTTCAACATTACCTTGCTGAGACTAGACCTGGACTTGACCTCCTCCAGAGACATGTACAGTGGGCAGTATGCATGGTGGGTTTTTTATTTCATGTGCTAAGTCTAACCACATAAGCTTAACCGCATTCCATTGCTCGAAATTCTAAATTTATGCCTCCTAGAAAACTTTTTACCCTTTGTAACAAGCCCTTTTTTTTTTTTTTTCAATTCCTCCCCATCACTAGGGGGCTACTACCACTCAGCCGGGAGGGCCGAAGACTATCACGTGTTTCCTCCGAACCATGTGACGCCAGCCGTCTGCCTCTTTTTAAACTGCTCACTCACTTACTGTTGAGGGCGGACTACTCCCCTCTGAGAGAGCTCGGCCAATCAGCTCTCTCTAGACCTCCGCCTGCGAGAGGTTACAACATCACCCGGGAATCGAACTAGCGATCTCTGGAGCATTTTAGCATTTTACCCATTTTTAAAAGAAACTTTACAAAGTGTTTAAGTGATCTCTGATCACAGTTCTTAATGCAATCCCAGTAATTTCAGCAATCACCCTATTTGTTTTCTGTGCTTGATGCAAAACAATAATTTGACCATTTTAAAACACTTTTCCACCACCACTAGATTCAGACATGGTTGTTTGAGAAATGAGAAGCTACTTGCTGCATCAGTAAGAGTTGAAAGAGTGATGGAATTATCCAATTAAAGGCACATTTGTATTTACTTATAAAAAAAAAAAAAACTTTTTTTTTTCTGGCCGGGGAGTGTAATATGCAGAAGCGGAGTTTTTTCTAGTAAAAAAATCAACCTGCTATCAGCTGCTTATATTAATAGTCAACAGACAGATACATATCATGATAATGCGTGCACATGCAGACGTGCTGTCAAAGCTCACCAGCTTACCTAGTGTAAAGCTGTTTTTGAAAGTGCTACTTGCTGAAAGGTTTAAAAAGACAAAACTCAGAGATAGCATAGACAACGTTCTTCATGGTTATGTGTATTAGTATTTGTGCAAACGGATGTGTGTACCTGAAGGGCGTGGAAGGGCAGGGAAAGAAGGAAGGCGACTCTGGGGTCCCATTCCTGGAGAAATTGTTCCTGGTCTCTGCCGCTCCATCCCACTTAACAGGGAATCTGAGAAACAGGAGGGAAAGCTGTCAGGTGATAAATGGAAGGAACTAGACAGAACGAAATAGAGCAAAGAGTGATGAGACGACCCTAGAGAGGAAAAGAGCATAGGAGAAGAGAGAAAAAAAAGAGAATGCGAGGAATAAGGGGGGGGGGGGGGACAGTGTAAATGAAAGAAGAAGAAACAAGAGAAGAAAAGAGAAATGTAAAAAAAAACATGTGTGGTGAGGAGATATGAGAAGTGAGAATGCGATGAAAAGAGAGGAAAACATGAGAAGAGATGAAAGGAGAGAAGACTAGAGCGCATAGTCAGTGCCTTTAATAGTGTGGTCTCTGAAGCTCTGAGATCGAGTGGGTCGAGCTGTGAAAACCTCTGTGCGAACATCAGCTGGAGACACAGCTGGAACTCTATCCCATGATGGTAACTGAGCCTGGGACTGCCAAAACACACACAGACACATACACTACTTTCAAATTTGGCAATTAACAGAAACATGCTGGTTGTTTGTTGTTTGTTTGCCCATTATAAATAACACACATTTCTATAATATATGCAGATACACCGATCAACCATAAGTTTAACACGATTAACGGTAAATCAGCACTGGTCTTGGGTTCTCCTTGTGCCACTGGGGTGGCTCTGGCCCGTTAGGATTTGGCTTCATAGGACCTCTAGGGGACGGTGCTGTGGTGTCTGGCACCAGTAAGTTGGCCGAGGATTCTTTGGGTGCTGTAGATTGTGGCATGCGGCCTCCATGGTTCAGGCTTATTTGTTCAACACATGTCATGGTTGCTTATTCAGATTGGGATCTGGGTAACCCGGAGGCTGCCTCAACAACCTTGAACTTTGCCTGCTGAACCTTGTGCACGACAGGCTGTGGTGCACTGGGTGTTCAGGTACATTTCTATTACAACAAATGTTGACATTTTTAGTGATTTGTGCTGCATTGGCTTGTCTGTGGAATCACCCAGACGGGCTGGTCTTTGGTCCTCATGTGCATAGGTTCCCCATGATCCTATCTCCTATCTGTTATTAAATTTACCAGTTCGTAGTGTTAATGTTATAGCTGATCAGTGTACATTTTCTAGTCAAATGTATGGGGACGTCTGATCACACCCATATGTGGTTTCTTAATCAAATTGTTACCATAAAGAAAAAAAGCACACAATTTTCTCTATGAATGTTCTCTATCACATTTTCCCTTCACAGGAACTAGTGCCTAGTTCAGACTGGTTCCAAAATGATGCATGTGCGCACATTAAACAAAGCAGCTTGTTTTAATATATGACCTCGAATATCAAGTCAGGTATTAAGCCACACAGTTTAGTTTTGAACTATGGCCAATAGAATGCAGTATGTGAAATGTATAAGAGGAAAGAAATATGTTGAAAAATACTTTATTATCCTGATCCTTTGAGAAACACGTTCGAGAAAGTGTTAATCCTAAACATTATTTAAAAACACTATTAAAGCTGGTTACTTAAGTTGTCATAGAAAAATATGCATTTTTTTTTTTTTACTATTAATCCACTCCGCTGGTAGCAAGGAAATCCTGGTGTCAAAATGAGGACGAGGTTTCTTCTTTTTCTATTATGTCACAGAATCCATATTTAAATATTCCACAAATAGGTTCCAACATATTTTTCAGAAACCCTCTTTATAAACAAACTCCCACTGGCCAGATCTCTGAAACCGGACATGATACACTAATAAACATGGTGTCAAAATGGAGCTTATTAATATGCATAATTCAAATCACTCAAAATGTGACTTAATACCTGATTTCATATGAAGTGTATGTGATATGTGAGGCAAATCTCTTTCTAACCAGGTGAGAAATCTCTCTACATCACTGAGAAATTATTGATATTTATGAGTGCACAGCCAGAGGACTATAAAAGGAATTTATAGAATTGCTATCTCTACAGAATGTTTCATTTTGTATTTTAAAGGTTCTTGTCAAATTTCTTAACATGATGTACCTATGAATTTTGCACATTATTGTATTTTCTTTTATTTATAGGATCATGTCCTATAAATGGGTTTTCTCCCAGTGCATCTCTCTCACCAAAGCACGTGAAGGCCGGGCTGCAGGGTTCAGTGGGTGTCCAGATGGAGTCTGAGCAGGAGGCTGAACTCCTGTACTCCACGGAGGCTCTACATCCCTCCTGCCTTTACTCTTCGAGAAATGCCTACAAAATGAATTCATGCTCCATAAGGATTTCCATATTGCAGTCAGTTTTAATACAACTTAAAGATTCATCTTAACCAAACTCACCATTTCTTTCTCTCATACTTATCCTGAAGAAATTCTTTAAACTTTTGTGAGTCACGTGTATCAAAAGAGCCATCAGTCTTTGGGTCAAATGTACAGAGCCACATCCTTTTCCCAACCTGCATTCACAAAACCAGAATAGTGTGCCTTTAGATTGCCATTCAGCTCATATAACCATGCAGTATAGTAAACGACACAGTAAATAATGCACATGCTTGTAAATATTGAGTTTTGTACATACATACATCCAGTATGATTCATCCATTACCAACAGCAAACTCATCCAATCATCATCCTGTCATTTTTAATCATATCTACAATCCATATCAGCTACAAACACATGCTCTTTATTCAGGCGGAGGAGATTGAATGACTCAGAGATTTGAGACCTGCATTTCAGAAGTATTCTAACAAAAAGAGCTCCCACCAATAAATCATTTGCATATTCACAAGGGACTACTGCCATAATGAGTGAAAAGCTTTTAGTGGTATTATGTGCAGTGTGTGTGTGTGTGTGTGTGTGTGTGTGTGTGTGTGTGTGTGTGTGTGTGTGTGTCTGTGTGTGTGTATCAGTAAACGGATGCAGGTGCATGTTGTGTGAGAATTCTAAAGTATTTCATGGCCTTGACAAATACCCCACATTTCTCCCATTTTATCCCTCCTCAAAATCCATGCACTAATCAGAGCAGACCAAGAATTCATACCCTCCCGACCACACACACACACACACACACACGCACACACACACACACACACACACACACACACACACAGAGCAAGTAACTGCAACATTAATTAAACATACTTTACACCATCCCACAAATCCATTTTCAGCATGATGAAACAAACTCTTTTTACACTCAATACTATATACAGGCTAGTCACAGACCATGTGCACCCTGCATGTAATTTATACAGCATATTCTAGTAGTGTGGATTTTTTTTTCTCATGCATAATGCATGAACAGCAGGTTTCATAGTGAGACCAAAGAATGCTTTGCACCATTAGTGCAAATTCATGAAATGGACGAAAGCACTTTCAATCAAATCAAAGAACACTATACAATTATTGACACAATTCCACTATGCTTTTGAATGCGTAAGATTAATTCTAGCAGGGAAACATAATCCTTCCCATCCAGTTGCCACACTAACTCCAACTTCCAAACACATCTTTAGGCCTATGTGGCCATATATTATCCCATAATATTATCTATACTGTATTTAAACTATAGTATAAAACAACATGAGACATGTATTCGAATGTGTG
Source organism: Clarias macrocephalus (assembly GCA_011419295.1). Taxonomy (NCBI): domain Eukaryota; kingdom Metazoa; phylum Chordata; class Actinopteri; order Siluriformes; family Clariidae; genus Clarias; species Clarias macrocephalus. The sequence goes on from JAAGKR010001421.1 coordinate 110,727, forward strand.
AAAAAAACATGGGCTTGTTAGGAGAAACAACTCTGTGGCAACTCGATCCTCCTGTGTTCACTTAAGGAAAACCTGGATGAGGCAGCTGTGTAAAAAAAAAATTTTTTTTTAAAGTCCAAAGAGAGAACGGGATAGCCAGCAGGCTAAAACAGTTTTTAAAAAGAAAACACAAGATGACACACCTTTTACAAGAAACGATTTCCTATTTCCCATTCAGCCCTTAGATTTAATGTAAGATTCGTCTTATGCAATCTTATTTAAGACATATAGGGGCGTGTCTATAACATGACCACACCCACTCCAATTTACTGTGGGAGAAAACCAGAGCACACGGAGGAAACCCACCAAGGACGGGGAGAACATGTAAACTTCATGCACACACTGCACACTTTGCTAACCCCAAGCCACCATGCCGAGTTGTTTATGAGTAAATACTCGATAAGCAGATCATATATAGTACATACTTCATTTATTATAGTCTATCAAACAGCCTATATATATATATATATATATATATATATATATATATATATATATATATATAAAACACACACACACACACACACACACACACACACACACACTATTGCTAACGAAAACACTGCTCTGTCGAGAAACTTCTTTAACAAGGAACCCTTTAAACGACACTCGCGCTCACACAC
>JAAGKR010001421.1:111408-125985 GCA_011419295.1 Clarias macrocephalus
TCTATATATATATATATATATATATATATATATATATATATATATATATATATATACACTACACACACACACACACACACACACACACACACACACACACACACAGCAAGTAGCATATAGGGGACTAAATATGATGATGACACGGGTTAATGTGCCTTCTATATTACAGAGTTACAAGATGCTCTTTAGATTGCCATCTTGCCAAATCTGATCTACAGTAGGCTAAACCAGTTTTTAAAAGGAAAACACAATATAAGCACTTTTTTTTTTACAAGAAAAGATTTCCTATTTCCCATTCAGTCCTTAGATTTAATGTAAAGTTCATCATATGCAATCTGCAGATGCAGATGGGGCGTGTCTATGACATGGCCACGCCCATTCCAATTTACAACCCATCATCTGCGCGCGAGCGCGCTCTCCACTTACCTCGTTGCCATGGTTTTGCAAAAACTCTACTTCCTGTTGGGAAAAGGTTGTCATGGAGATTGACTTGACCCTGTGGGGCGGGTTGAGCCCCCTCCTGGAAGAAATAAGAGAGATAAAAACGCTGGGGTTGGATTGTCAGACTAGCCGGAAACAGAAGAAGGTGCATTACAGGAGGAAAGTGACAACGCGCTGGTCTACGGTTGGGGGATGTGTGGGATGTGTGAAGAAGATGGGACAAACATGTTAGCATACAATAACGGAACATGATACAGAAATAAAACAGAATGCATTACAACTATGATGTGATTAATGTTGGTGGGATGGCACTATCAGACACGGGGAATGTGAAACCTGCGTGCCTAATCTTGTGCTGCATTAAGCGAGCTTGCTGACATGCAGGGAAAAAGGGGGATTAATGATGCAAAACCTGACACCGTGACGAAATGAAACGTTGCACAGGCGCGATGAGAGGGCACGCCTGAAAAAATGACAAAGTAGTAATTACCGCTTGAATGAAGACGCACAAATCATCCTCCGAGTCTGTTGGAGCTCACCGTGAGGCTGGGTGAGAGTTGGGCTTGTCCTGGCTATCTATGATCATAGTGTGATCTACTACATGATGATCAGCTTTGATCAGACGGATCTGTTGCCGACAGCACTGAAGTTAACGTGCGCATATTAATGCTACTACACTATTGGGCCTGCGCGTGGTTGTAATAGCGACCTGAAAGATGACATAACACAATATTAGGGTACTTACAGCATTCCGGAACATGATGTGCAAACGAAGCAGCCCACCGTGATATCGGTGTAAGTGACCCCAGGCTGGCCGCACTCGAAGCAGTGTTTGTTCGGGCCTGTTTGCGCCAGCTCCCGAACCTTGCGGGCGCAAATCTCCTGGTTATCCCGGTGCTTTCGGTTCGACATGCTCCTGCGTTGGTTGCACACACACACACACACACTCCTCTCTCTCACACACACACACACACGCGTGCACAGCGCCTGTCTAGTCTGCAGCAGGGAGACGTGAACTGCTGCTCCGTTAGTCTGCACTCAGTTCCTCCTGCGTGTTTCTCACGTCCGCCTTCTGAAATCCACTGTGCGACTGCATAATCTTCAGACGATTTATCTCAGGGATCTCGCGTGCATATTTCAGAGGCGTAGTCACCGTGCTGTCCACTTGAGCTTTTCCCCTTTATTATTATAATTATTATTATTCCTGCACATTTAGTCATATCCATTGCCGTCCATGATCAGAGCGAGCATTATGTAAAATAAATAAATAAATAAATACATAAAATAAATCCAGACTCGCTTTCCACCTCAAACCTGTCCTGCGCTGTGGTGGTGGTGTTGCGTTTGCCACGCATTCATGACCATCGTGTTACATGGTTAAAGCTGATGAGAGGTACCCGCCCGTCCTTCCGCGAAGACACGACGCTCTGCTGGAGCAGTGACAGAAATCTGGGATTTGAGGACAGAAATCAGCGCGCAGATACTCGGGGAAAAACAGTACGAGCAGCAACAGGATGCAGCAGCTGCCAAAAACAATTGGGTAACCCAATGGAGCTGGGCGTGAAAAGCTTTTGGGTTTTTTTCCCCCCCTACCTGCGTATCTAGTGTGATCCACAAGACACGTTTTACTGCTTAATATTAACCATTCCCTCGCTTTATTTAGAATTTTATTAAAAATAAACTCTGCTCCTGGACATATTGTGAATAGCCTATATGATTATAATGTCGTCACACTGATGGAAAACCACTTATGAAAGAAACAAACAAATATGAAAAGATTTTAGTCAGTACACCTCTGACATAATGCTAATCTATTCTGATAGAAATCCGAAGTAAATCAGTCAGTTCTGCTTGTCATGTGGCTAAGAAAACTGGGTGGGGGGGGGGGGGGGGTAAAATTGCCCCATGACCACCAGATGGCGCTATTTAATTGCGTTTATGACTTACTTGCTCACTCATCTTCTACACCACTTTATCCAGCTTATCCCAGGAGACTTAGGGCACGAGGCGTGGTACACCCTGGATGGGGTGCCAATTCATCACAGGGCACACACACACACACACACATACAAACACTCTCACATGCATTCACACACTACGGGGAAATATTGGGAATGGCAATTAGCCTCTAATCTGCATGTCTTTAGACTGTGGGAGGAAACCGGAGTACACAGACGAAACCCACCATGTATGGGGTATCATGCACACTCCATGCACACAGACCTGCGGCAAGAAATCGAACCTCGACCACGGAGGTACAAGGCGACAGTGCTAACCACTATGCAGTCGTGTTTATAATTAAGTACTCAATTATAACAGCTGCACATCGTGTATAGGACATACATTATTTATTATAGTCTATCAAATACCCAACACACACACACACACACACACACAGATACATTTACATTTCTTTCTCATACATTTAATAAACACGTCTAAATATATAGCAAATAGCATAGATCACACAGGTTAATGTGACTTCTATATTTTACATTTGTACACACGTTTTTAAATGCTCCAGACAGCTGTAACTTCCTTGTGTTTTTAAAGCGCCTCTGTAATCTCTTTGCGCATAGTGTCAGGTGCAGCACAACAGGTTTAACCGGTAGGCCTACACTTGTACACGTAGATGCTAGTCAACCTGTCTCAACAGTTTCTAAAGCAATTATATATTGCTTCTGAATAGGGATAATTTCAGACAGTATACAGAAATTGCTTACTAAGTCATTAGGTACACATATCTTCTGTATATACTCACTTGTTCTTTCACCAGGTAAACCTAATATATAGGTGATTTGTTTTATTACTGTAATGCCTGAAGCTTATTTGTTGCTATACACCAGGTGTTCTCAATTTGGGAATCTGATTTTTATTAAAGGTCAAAGGTCAACTTATAAGAAACGTACATTCACATTTAAGGCACTTTGAGACAAAATACATTTAAGCCTAGTAGGAAAAAATGCCACAGTTTGGCTGTAATCAGATGCTTAACCCAAAGCAGCTCTAACTTTAAAGCAATTCACATTCAAGTGTCAGAAAGATTCAAGATACGTTCCAGTGTATTTTTATGCCAGAATAAACAAACTGCTGATTAAACAAACTGACCTTGATGAAAAACACAAGACACTGTAATAACAAGATGATTTTGAAGTAAACATTACATAATTCCCTAACAAGCCTTTCACATGTCATGTATAAAAACATATGGAAAACGCCAGCCATGTTGCTTTCTCCATCTGTCAAAAGCACTCACGGGCTTTCGCTCTTATGGTATCTACTGTGGCGCTTTTCATCATCCTTCAAGCATGAAGAGAACACGGAGAACTTCACCAGCTGATCCAGGAGGACAGAAAGAGTGAAGCCGGTTGGTTGGTTCTTGTCACATGACCTGCTGTGTACTTGCGGCATTCTGAAAAGTTGGGATTTTTCAACTCGCTGTGGTGTGGACGTTCTAGGAAAATGCATGAGTGTCGCGAAGGTGTCACTCTCTACTCATCCATTGAAAAAATGATGAAATTTAGCATGCAAAACACGTTATCTGCCACGGACACAGTTAAAATACACAACAGGCTAGTCTGAGAAATGACACAGTTCGACCTCAGGTAACTACCTAAACCTTGGTACATAAAAAGGTGTGATTGCTAGGCGGAGACATTGAGCTTTTCTTTGCATATTTGGACCGCGACATCCTCATAGCACAGGGGGCGTAATGTACACTGACAGAAGACTAAGAAGTCTTTTTTTTCCGTGCCTGCAGGACAGAATGTGAAATCCTGTTAGTTGTTAAACAATATGATGTTAAGCAGCTGTTACTGGCTGTTAACGTTCCCATAACAATGATGTCAAACAGGGAAACTCGGGAATGAGTTAAAATCTTGGGCCGGGATCACTATCACCATCTGCAGATAGACAACCCAAAACGAACAATTTATTGATGAGTATAAGACGTTTTTGTTTCATACACGTTATTACATTGCATTACTGCATTGCTAATTTGAGGTATGGGCTGACCTGCCCTGTACACAATAGTAAGAGGTGTCTACTACATCCGTTAGAGGAAAAGAGACCACGGTAGGGCCACATTTTTGGTTGGTGGATCATAAAGCTTGCACTTGCACCTGCACCTGCACTTGGGTTACTGCCTTCTGGGTAAATTCTCATCTTCTCTTTTAAATTGACTTGATTCCTCCCATCTCTCAAAAAAAAAAAAAAAAAAAAAACCCATGCCACTGTGGTGGATTGGTCAAGATAACTTACGGCTGTGTGTGTGTGTGTGTGTGTGTTTGTGTGTGTGTGGTCACCTATCATGAGCTGACATCCCTTCCCTCAGACATAAGCACCTAAACCAATTTCATAGAAAGTATGAGCAATGAGATTGCATATTTTAATCACAGTTGAAACATTCTATCTAAGAAGATTAAGTATCATTATCATCAAGATGATCAGTTAAATGGTCTATAGGATCACACAACAATGATCATAGAGTTGAAATGATGTACACAAAAGTTTGTGTGTGTGTTTTGTTAAGTTCTGAGGCGTGATGTCCGGTTCACCGTCAACTTGCGGAAACCCGGAAGCGGAGCGCGTGCTACCAGCTGAAGGGGGCGGACCAACCAACCAACGACCAACATAGGCGCAAGAGAAACAGAGGAAAGAGAGAAAAGCGTCTGTTGTGAGGACTGTAATTATTCCCCGAGGAGACGCCATTATAGTTTTATTATTATTATTATTCATATTACTCAAAATCAAGATCAGCGCGTTAGATGCGCGTGCATGCAATTAGTCTGGTTAAATAGTCGGAACTTTGGCGCGCAATGGAGCGAATGATCACGCGCGCTGCTTAGGAGAACGACAGCTCTCTTGGCGACTCGCGCTCACTCGGCGTTTATTTATTTGTATTTATCATATAAACAAGTTGTATTTTATGAATGTATGTATGTATGTCGCGTTTTCAGACTATTTCGGACGCGTGGATAGTAAAGTCAGGTACTTGTTATATAAGTATGAGTTTCGCACATCAGAAGACTCAGCCGGGATTGTGTTCTAGTTTCCAAACGCGCCGCTAAATGCCTCTGTGTGGTTAATTCGGAGAGCTCATAATGAGAGCGACGTTTCTGGACACAGTTTAAATAGGACTGTTTTTGGGGTGAAATTTCAAAAGGACAGCTACAGGCTGGTACAGCTCATGACACAAGAAGGAGGAATCATATCTGTCGGGTTTTTTCTTCTCCCCTTTTTAAAAACAAATCACTGACAGAATGACTATCAAGGATTTCGAAGACTGCTTAAAGGACTCCCCAAGGTTCAGGTAAGCCTTTAAATAACTCTGTTAGAAAAACAATGGAAAGAGCTTTCTAATGATACCAAGATCACCTTGCTGGGGCAAATATTGGCAAAGGTTCAGGATCAAGAAGGTCACTCCTTAAGGCCTGAGTAAATGCGAATTGACAAGTTTAAAACTTCCATTAAATCTCATTAAAGCATGCTTTTAATCCATTTAACAGACCTCCTTGTCCTTCTAGTTCTTGGTTAATCTTTAGTACAGACATTCCTCCGTGTTAGTGGCTTTATCATAATAAATTGTAACTTTGGACTGCTGTTGGTCATACTATTAAGATTACAGTGGAGACACAAAGTTCCGGGAGGTCCAGACGTAACGGCGCTGGAAAGAATAGGTTTGGTTCGAGGAAAGAATGAGATTGTGGGGATTGTAAGGACACAAACGGAGCCAACGCTGATGACAAGGAAGAGGATCTTGTCCCCGATGTATGCTTAAAGTTTTAAATAGCGCTTTATTTTAGGAGAAGGACATATAGAGTTTTGATAAATAAAGTTTTGGCTGTGTGTTTGTGGTGGGGACAAAACTCAGGCTCAACTTTCTTATTCCTGCTTAGTCAAATTATAGGTTCATTCGAGCCAAAGAGAGAGTGACTAGAAAGATCTAATACTAGGTTGTAGTTGATGTCGTGTCGGGTGTGGCTACATTGCACAAATGTGATGGTGACAGTACTACTGACATCTATTCTTTCTAGCTTGCTTTGATCATTATCTACAATAAATACAGGATAGTAGCCCTTGTTCAATCATCTAAATTGTTCTCTTGAAGGCCCCTCAATCCCCCCACCTCCCTCTCACACACGCACACGCACACACACACACACACACACACACACACACACACACACACACACACACACGTACACCCTTGCCTTGCTGGTGATCATACCCAGTGGAAAGTGTGAGTATACAGTCCCGTGGATGCATTCTGCAGTTAGAAAGAGTTAGAGAAGGGGTGGAGTGGGTTATAGAACTAGGTCACAGCAAGGAAGAAATCCATAAATACTCTCTCTTTCTCTATTTCCATGTTTCTTTCCTTATCTCTCTATGCATTCTACTGTGTTATCTCTATGGATATGAGTGCCTTGCATTCTTTGTTCCCTGCCAAAGAACCACCAAGACATTTTAAGCAAACATGCATCCTGTCACAGCCTATTTGGATAGGACAATGCAATGGCTGGGAAAGTGATTAAGAAAAGCCTCAGACTTAAACATAATCCAGGCCCACTTCACTATAAAGTGCTGCCTCCCGTTGCTAGGTGATGCCAGTGTGGGGGATGGGAGACACAGGAAGTAAAGCGATACCAACATGATAAACATGAGACAGGAAGTGTGTTTTTTAGGGGTGGATCTCTACGGAAACATCTCAAGAACACTGGTGTATGTAAAAACAAGAAGCTAAGTCAATTAAACGTGCCATAGTTGTTAATTATAATGTTGGTATTGTGCAGTGAGGGCTGCCATCACAAACACACAAGCAATGCATTGTAGCTTGCAGTTATAGTTCATCAGTTTCCATTCTTTCTTTCTGTCCAAAGATCTTGTACAAAAAAAAATATATAGTGTTCTTTTTCTCCTCTCGTGCTCTGCTCTTTGCTTGTGTATCTGCGTGAAAGTGCTAGCGGAAGCCACAGGGTCTGAAATACTGTGTGTATGCTCAAAACTCATGTGCAAGTTAGATGATAGATACTGACTCTTTTTCTCTTTCCTGCACACGCATGTAGATTCATATCCAAGTTATACATAGAAACAAACACATAGCAGTCATCCTTGATTTACCAGTTTTGTTTGGAATTGTACTGCAAAGGTGCTGAATTGCCTAAAGTGTGTGTGTGTGTGTGTGTGTGTGTGTGTGTTGTGTGTGTGTATGTGTGTGTGTATGTGTGTGTGTATGTGTGTGTGTGTGTGTGTGTGTGTGTGTGTGTGTGTGTGTGTGTGTGTATGTGTGTGTATGTGTGTGTATGTGTGTGTATGTGTGTGTATGTGTGTGTATGTGTGTGTGAGAGAGATAGAGAGAGAGACAGAGAGAATAAAAAAAAAAAGACCTATATGCTTGCTGTCGTTTTCTGTTATCAGGTCGACTATTGAGGGAGTGGAGGGGGATGTAAATGAACTGGAATCACGACTCGAAAAGGTGAGGTGGCCACAGTATGAGTAAAATATATATATTTTTAAATGAAAGAAAAACGGTTGACTGTAAACTTAATGAATCATAGTGTTCCTATTGTCAAATTGCTCCTTTTATGAGAAGCGTCACTTTTCCCCTCGTTCCTCTTCAACTGCCCAGTTTGGTGAAAAGAGATGGTATTCAAACAATGTTTACATGAACCGAAAGAGGAATTACTATTTCAATGGCTATTTCAATAGCTTTTAACCAGTCCCTTATCCAATTCCTCATCAAGACTCTGGTAAAGTTCTCACTTAGGATAAACTGACTTTCTGAACTTCCATGTTTGCAATAGAGTATATTCATGATATTGTATGCCAGACATCAGACACTGGATACTGTTTAAGATGTGTATCAGTGTGTCCATGCATCTGTTTGTCTGTGGTTGTAGGTGAGTGAGTGTTTGTCTGAGTTTATATATATATATACATATATATGTGCCTTATGTGAGCGTATGTGAGTGATCCGTCAGTGAGTCTGTTTAGAACTGCTTGTATTTTTAGCATCTTGAGTATCAGAATTACACCTGGATAGTGATTTTCCACATAGAAATGCCAGTATAAATGCCCCAAGATGCATTAAAAACAGATTGCACAAGACTTTAGGGGGGGCTAAGAGAACTTTAAGCCAAGTTATATGCAACTGTAAAGGCATGTGTCTCCCTAAGCCACTTTCAACAAACAAAACCCCTCCTAAGACATTACATCATAACACATGTGGTCCATGACTGCTATGGATACAGTAATTTATACAGCATTTATATCTTCTAGCTTTTTTGATAATTCAATCAAAAATGAGGAACAAAACAGGAAATATGTGGTCAGGTGTAACAAGATGATTTAATTTACATAAAGTGCCTGCAGAAACCGTAGGCCTCTAGTGATTAATTTTCTTTTGCTGTATTGCAACATTCAATTTAAGTACATTTGTGTGTACTTTCTGTTTCTTTCAAAGTGACTCCAGAACTGTCTAAAAATGGTGTAATTGATGAGTATTTTTCTTTTAGCTAGAAATTTTGGCTAGTATTTTTAAATGTAATTAATTTAAAGCTGTTTAATATGTTAAACAGGCTGTACCCGTGTATGCTTCCACAATAAATATCTCTGAGTTTAAGAGGACACACAGCTAAAATAGCAGATCAGGTTAGTTTTGCTGTCATGAAGGCCAAGGAACTGCCTGTGGAGCCTTAAGATGAAGTTGTTGGTAGGATTTATACATCACAACCTTGTTAGGAGCACCGTGAAAACTGTTATAACAAAGTGGAGAAAAATATGGTTGATGCTACAAAGATCAGGCGAAATTGAGTTGAGCATTTTTTAGAGAAGTATCCATGAGTCCAACTACAGCAGTGATTAGGTGACAGAGCTGAGGAAGACCATTATAGAAAATATGAACGATTTTGGAAAACGATTCAATGGTCTAAAGCCAAAGGATAACGTTTGCCACAAACCTAATAAAGCACATCACCACGGAAACTATTGCTATGATGAAGCACATTGGTGGTAGCATCGTACTGAAGGGTTATAAAAATAAATAACTGACAATTTAAACACAATATGACCATATATTTTGTTTATTTTTGCTTAGACCACAAAAATGGTCACCAAAGAAACCACAACTGGAGAAAGCATTCCATATTGAGATTCCAACATACAGACTGACTGTTTGAAATGGTGTCATTGTAAAGAACTATTTCTAGGATGTTTATATAGTGAACACAGACAAAGAATAAATTTTACCAGTGGTACAGTTTCATTGGTAAAATATCATTACTCTTGTAATGCTGGTTCTCAAAACAAAGCTGTGTAAAAGAACAAACTGTTTTATAATTATCATTTGAGCAGTTTTTAGATGTTTCTAATGAATAACAAAAATCTGATGACATGTAAATACTTTGTTTAATTTAGTTTCTGTGGAAATTAAAGGAGCAAGGGAAGAAAAAACCTCACAATCATGTTGTAAAACAGCAAATAAAGAGAAGAAAGCATGGGTAGTGGGGGGTGAATACTTTCATGATGCACTGTACATGGTCAGATTTCATTGTGATTAACTGAAAGCAGATTTCACTAGAAAATATAACTGGATTAATGTTTGGGTGTGTACAGTTGGTGAAGCAGTGTAATGCTATGCTGGATGCAGGCCGAACATATTGCGTGAGCAGTAAGAACTTTGTAAGTGGAATCAGGGAGCTTGGATACCACTTCCCTGAAGACACAACAGTGCGGGTGAGTGATCTGTTCAGGTTCAGCATACAGCTCCTTATTAAAGAAGCTTTGTGAAGAAAAAGATAAGAATATAGATAAAAATGAGCTCTTTCTTTATGCTTTAGGTTACTACCGTCTGTCAGATTGTTCTGAACTGTGGAGTTGCTGCAGTCTCCTTTTTTTTTTTTTTTTTTTTTTGATCATGGCATGCACAGCTAGTTAGCATTTAGCTCTCATAAATTCCACAGTAACCCAGACATCATGGAAAGGCTCGTTCAAATTTAACCACACTGTGTAGCCCACAATAGCATATCAGGATGTGATCATTCGTCATTATTAGCAAGAAAGGGAACTTCAACAATGTTACTATGACCATATGTTTGGTCAGTACGTTTTTGCACATAGCATGCAGCAACTATACCACAGTGTAGATTAGCTATGAAAACAGGATGCTCCTTGTTCTCCTTGTATGTGCATTTTTTAGAGCAGTTTATAATGAATTTCTTATCAGTGAGAGTTTAGGTCTCTTTAATGGAGTTGTTGTGTGCTTGTGGTAAAACCCTGCAGAAGTGTCTGGAAACATTCTCCAAGAAGCTGTCCACCATCTTCAATGCTCAGGAGGTAAAGCATTACTCCTTTTCACTGTCGCTGATGGTAACTAACAAAAATGCTCACTTTTTTTTCAGGATGTGTCTCCATGTTCACTCACCATTTTCTTTCCCTCTGTCTCATCCTCTTTCTCTTGCCAGGACCTCATTGAAACCACACAGAGAACAGTGAAACAGAAGCTGCAGAGTTTTGTAAAAGAGTGAGTAATCTTCTGGAAGTTTTTTTTAAAGTATAAAAATCAGTGATAAACATATAGAGATAGAAATGTTAGCATATGAGATACATAGATTTTGCATTATTAAAGTGGGTTCATGACTCATGCTGATTTGGTGTAATATACTCTCTCACCTCATCGCTGACAAAAGTGCTGATCTTTATGCGCAAATTTTTGATCAGTTTTAATAAAGAAATGAAATTTGGCTTATAGGTCAAAAGAACCATATGCATTAGTTTCAAACTAAATGTATTGATAAGTTTGTCATACTGTGAAACATACTTTGGTCATCTAGTGACACATGGATTAAAAATGGCTAAAAAAAAAAGTAATACATGGGGTTTAACAATGAGATGTAAATCTGAACTTGAGCATTACTTAGACAAAGGCACATAAGTTGAGCCTTTTCAAGCTGAGTCTGATTTATGAGGTTTATTTCAATCCTGTCTCACTAGTCATGTCTGAGATCCTATCCAGTCAGATCTACTCAGTGGAATCAGTCTTGCTTTGGTCAGTAATATCAATAGCCCTTGAACATTACATTACATAGGGTCATAAAATAGGTTCTTCTGTCTGTTACAGGGATGTGAAACGCTTTAAAGATGCACGTAAGGAATTTGAGCGCAGCAGTGAGACTCTGGAGGCTGCTTTGGGCAGGAATGCTCAGGCCCCACGGGGAAAGACACATGAGGTTGAGGAGGCCAGTCATGCCCTAATTCAAGCCCGTAAAGCCTTCAGATCGGGGACTCTGGACTATGTACTGCAGGTACTACATTTTCTGGATATGAAAATGTTTCATCTTAAACTCTTGGGATATTTTTTTTTACTTAAGCCTTACACAACACATAGTTCAGCTTAAATGCAAAATGACTTCATATTCATTATATTTCTTTCACCACACCTTATCCTGCCCTTTATCCTGCCAAACATAAGGACAGGTTTTCACATAATGGCATTAGTACCTATGAAGTATAGTTCGCTAAAACAGAGTTCATTAATCTACAGACGTAGAGAACTGTACAAAAGTTTTAAGCCGTCCCTCATTTCTTCATACAAAATTAAATTAAATTAATTGGGACAAATGTTTTACTGTAACACCTAAAGATACACAAACAGCCAAGTTTTCAATTGTAACAGCAGCAACCTCATTTCCCCTCTCGTCTGGTCCAACCATTCAGCATCACCAGTAAAGGGTTTTTTTTTTTTTGTTTTTTTTTTTGAGAAGATACTTTCATGTTTTTAAGATTGTTCTCCCTCTAATTTTAACCATAGCCAGTTCCCGCCTGTCACTAGGGGACTCTCCCATAAAGGCCCCAAGCACCACCAGGGAGGGTGAAGGCTATCATGTGTTTCCTTTGAGACACATGACCCCAATCAACCAGATGTTTTCGAACCATTTGCTCATGCACCATAGGTAGCGGCGTAACACACTGGGAGGAGAGCGCTATCCACTCTTTCTTTTGCTTGAGCTTAAGATGCCCATGATTGGCTAACATCGCCATGATCAATGTGAGAGTGCTAGAATCTAAGCCACCCATCCCTCCCCTAAGAGAGCTCAGCCAATCAGCTCTCTAGACTCTCTGTCTGCTAGAGGCTACAGCATCACCTGGGGGTCTGGTGAGATTTTTTTTCCCACTATGTGGCATAATAAACAAAAATATTCATCTGATGCTTTGTAGCAAACTATAAAGACATGAGGGATGGTTCAGGAATTTTGCACAGTACTGTGTACACTTTAATAAGTGTCTGTTGGGAATCGTTAACTAATTAAACACAATATCACTAGATTTGTGCCTAGTTTTCATATATAACTTAGAGCATTCTGGGTTCTTATTCAGTTATTTAGTAAATATATTTAACATGAAAATGTCTGCATTTCCACGGTGTTTCAGTACACCTTCATGAAATATATATATTTAATTTCTGTCCATTGTTTATCCGTAACATTTTAAGCAAATCATAAACATGTTTAATTGCAATGGAAACGATAATTAACACCATATTTCCTGTCTCCCGTCCTTCATAGCAGCTAACCAAATATCTGCACATTACAATTAGCAGATGTCCAAATAATAAAATTAGCCTGACTCCCTACTGTAGATGTAGTTGTGTCAGATAAGTTGTACCCATTTTGAACTCTGTCTCAGGACTAGGAAAGAGTCACACTAGCTACATGTTAAATATATGCCAAAACTTCAGCTGTGTTAATTTTTTTTTTTTTGCTATTATGACTCTGCCTAACTTTTTTATATTTCTCTTTTCTTCTGTATCTCTCTCTGTCTCTCTCTCTCGATGTCTCCCTAAATTAGATTAACGTTATTGAGTCCAAGAAGAAGACTGATATAGCGATGTCGGTATGTTATGTTACTGATGTTATGTTTCCTAAATACAAACGGAACTGAATCTGGCCAGAGAAATAACCTAATTCTTTAAAATTTAATCTGTTCCTTTATTTGTGTGGGTGAAACAGATGATCTCGCTGATGGAAACCCAGGCTGCGTTCTTTCAGCAGGGTCACCAATCCCTCGCAGAACTAGAGGAGTATCGCAAACAACTAAGCGATGAGGTTAGAAACAAAGATCACCAAAAGATGGTTGACCTTTGTACAGATTATGTATTGATCCATAATTTCTGTGCATGTATGAAATTTATTCTCAACAAGAGCATGGTTTTTGGGAGCAGAGTTCATGTTTCTTTGTCTGATCAGAAAGGGTTATGAAAGAAGGCTTTGAGCAACAGCATGAAACTGTGCACGTCAAACATCTAACCACTCCAATGTCTTCCAAATAAATCAGTACTCGGAAATGGTACATTTTCACGAAGTATTCGTGAATCACATTCATGGATGTTGCTTAATTCCAAGTTTCCTATTTATAAAAAAAGTAATAATAATGAAGTAAGCATCTGTAAGCAAATATGGTATTTAGCATGTCAGGATTAGAGTAATAGCTAACTCCATATTAACGGCATCAATTTAAAGCCCTAAATTAAGATAAAAGCATTAGATATGAGCTCTCAACTCAACAAATTTCTTCTCTGCTGCAGTGTTTCCTACAGAGGTGGTTATCTAACAAGTGAGTCGTTTGAGACAGGAAGCACAGTCACCTTGTACTGGCCTGTGAAAGCCACAAAACCTGCTACAAAACTTCCTGCCTACACAGGAAATGGTGACAGACTCGTTGCGAGGATTATATTATGGTGCTTCATCTTTTAAGCATAGATGACTCTAAAATTAACATGGACTGTTGTAACAAGCTAGAAAATGATGTATTTTATTATTGTTATTGAAGATATATATATATATATATATATATATATATATATATATATATATATATATATATATATATATATATCTACAGTACAGTATATAACACATGGCCCTTGTGAGACAAACCAGAAAAAAATGAATATTATGGCTTAATAATATCCAGAAAAAAGGAGGACCTTCTGATACTATTTTATAGGTTTCACAAAAAAAAAAAAAAAATCATCCTTGCTCAAATGAATTAGAGAAATGTGGAACAAAAATGATCAGAGTTAATAAGTCGGACAACTAGATTTTGTGAAATCTTTGAATTCAAAATAAATAAAGAAATATA
>JAAGKR010001422.1:0-77806 GCA_011419295.1 Clarias macrocephalus
TAGCCTCTGGGGATTGGCCCTTGAGTGAAACCCCCTGGCTCTTAGCCACAACTGACAACGCCCTCATGTGCAGAAGGCCCAAAGGTATCACCGTGGACGCAGCTGCCATGAGACCTAAAGATCTTTAAAAGTGATGGAGTCACTTTCTGGCCTAGCTTGATTTCCTTCAGGGTGTTGGAGGATGGGTTCGACACAAGTGGGAAACAGCTGTGCCCACCTTGTGATCGAATCCCATATGACACCCAAATATGTTGTCCTCTGAACAGGAAAGAGAACGCCTTTCGTGGCGTTGAGTCTCAATCCTAAAGAATGGATATGAGCTAGGATGACATCCCGATGTCGAAGCGCTAGCTATTAAGACTGAGCTAGGATCAGCCAGAATACGGATGCCCTGGAATCATAGAGCCAGAGCTGCATCGGTGCATTTTATATGTGCGGGGTGACAGGGCTAGGCCAGATAGAAGGACCCGATACTGGTAAGCTTCGCCCCCGAAAGCAAACCTCAGGAACCTCCTGTGTTGTGGCAATATTTCTATATGAAAATATGCGTCATTCAGGTCGACCGTCACAAACCAAACCTCTGGTTGAATTTGAGAACAATCATTTTAGCTGTCAACATTTTGATGTTCAGCCCAAGAAGATGTAAAATTGGACGCAACCCCCCATCTCTCATCTGGCAGGGGAACATACTCTATGGCCCCTTTTTGCCAGCAAACTCATTCTGTAACTGCCAAGTCAGCAGATGTGCTCGCTCCGGTTTCATGGAAGTGAAGACCACGCCATTGAAAACGCGGAGAACGATGTGCAACGGAGGGGTGGGGGGTGTTAGGTGTCTGGCATCCTGAAACAAGGCAGGAAGGAACCGAGCACCTAACATTTTGCTGGAGACCGCTGCTTCCCGAAACACCAGAGGTGGCGGAGATTAGACAACGGCCCCCATAGGGTGTCAGGGAGGAGTCTTTATCCCCTATTGGATTTTTTTTACACGTCCCTCCCCAGGGGGAGACACCCCCGTGGTCCTGGGCACGTCAACCTCAGGACTTCCTTTTTGGCGGAGATAATGCTCCTCAGGTCCGGTGCTTTTTTTTCTTTTTGAGGCAGATTGCGAAGCGCGACGAGTCCTTCCCCTGTCTCTACGAGGGGGTAGCTGGCTCGGCACACACTCCTTCTGCACCTCACGCCCTCAGTGGGACCAGACCTGGTCGGGACTAGTTGACCGACGGTCCCGACTCCTGAGCACGGCAGGGGAGAAACCTCACAGAGGTCTGCTCGTAGAGCTTCGCCTCCCGAACCTAGTGGTGGCGGTGTTTACAGCCGAAAGGCGAGGGAGGGGGGGGGCATCAAGGAGGAAACCACGATCCCTGACCTTGATGCCTGTGAGATTAAATCACAGATGTCTCTCCGTGGCGACCGCGGCAGCCATAGAACGGCCGATAGCACGGGCCGTCTGCTTGGTGGCACAGAGAAATAAATCTGTGGCTAGGCGCCATCAATAGACCCGCCAGTGCTCAGAACTCTTAGCAGGTGAGCTTGGTATGCCTGAAAAACTGCCATGGTGTGCAGAGCAGCACCAGCCTGACCCGCTGCCTGAAAAGCTTTCCCCACCAACGAAGATGTTAGTCTACACGGCTTGGTGGGCAATGTAGGCTTTTTCAGGGAGGATGAGCTCCCAGGAGAGAGATAGCTCGCAAACGTCTCTTCAATCTGGGGTATCATCATAAAACGGGATGAATCAGGCTTATTCCATGAAAGAGTTAACTCGTCATAGAGGTCGCCAAAAAATAAAGGGGGGAGGGGAAACCCTCGTTGAGGCCACTCCCCTGGCCACCTGACAGAAACCTGTCGTCTAACTTTGAGCGCTTGGGGATTTTTTATTTTATTTTATTTATTTATTTTTGCGGCGAGAAAGGAAATCTATTCGGTCCCTTCACAAAAAGCGCCGGAACACGCTTGAGAAGCGGACGCTAAAACTTCCTGATCCGGGGAGAGCGCGAGAGAAAGGGGAAAAACCCGTCTTATGCGCGTCTGCCCGATCGGCACGCTATCTCCATAGAAGCAAGTGAGGAAGTCTCTTTCCCCCGCTCATAAGAAGCGCCGGAGCGCACTTCCTGATTCGGCAAGAGCGCAAGAGAAAGGGGGACGTCCCGTCTCATGCGCATCTGCCAGATCGGCGCGCTATGTCCATGGAAGCAAGGGTTTAATCTCTTCCGTCTGCTCATAAGAAGCGGACGCTAGACACTTCTTGATCCAGCTAGAGCGCGAGAGAAAGGGGGACGTCCCGTCTCATGCGCGTCTGCCAGATCGGCGCGCTATGTCCATGGAAGCAAGTGTTTAATCTCTTCCGTCTGCTCATAAGGAGCGCCGGAGCGCGCTTGAGAAGCAGACGCTAAACACTTCCTGATCCGGGGAGAGCGCGAGAGAAAGGGGGAAATCCCGTCTCATACGCACGCGAGCCCCAGGAATGTGCCGCGGCTCGCGGTTTCTCTTTAAAGAAAGCGAGCTGCGCGCAAAGTGCCTTAATAGCTTTCCATTATCGGTAAGTAAAGTTTTTCTTTCCTACCTTGATTCTGTTGCACACACACACGCAAACACAAAGTCGGTCCTGAAGACAAAAAGATCTGAGGATGTTTCCGGTTCACTCCTATTTATAACCTGCAGGTGCACCTTATTCGGTGACGTCATGCCTGGCACAGGAAGGTATTCGGCGGGTTTGACATGCACAGGCTTCACAACCGGGCAACAAAGAGATGTTCCCATAGCGTTTTCACGCAGCATTGAGTGTAGCTTTTGAAAGGGAACAGCGTTGAAGTGGTACTCAAGACAAAATTGATCTACTTTTAATTTCTCATTACCTTGTAAAAAGAATCTGAGACTCTGGAACTCTTAGGGTGCCCAAACTTTTGCACAGTGTCATAATAATGTTTTTATTTTTTTATCTTTGTTCAAGTTACGACATAAAAAATAACTATGCACCAATGTTTGCTGAAAATATTTAGCATTTTTTCCATTTCCAAGAGAGTCTCTGTTAACATCTTTTCAATTAAAAAAATCACCAAAATCAATTATTTATCAAGGGGCGCCTAAACTTTTGCATAAGACTAAACATAAAAAAAACATATACATAATAGCTTATCTGGACATCCATCCATTAGATGAGAGATGTGCAGTTAAAATATGCAAAATAGTACAGTGATTTCCTTTTAGAAAGCATTAACAGGATTTTATTTTTAATTTTAAAGCTCTTGCGAGCTTCAATGCTGTTGCCTAGTGATGATGCAAAGCTAAAGATACCTGATTTTATTGTAGGATAATGCTTTGATGGAAAATTATGTGGGTCTATGAAGAGTGCTATTACATTCATTACATCCAGTCTGCACTAATTCTAAAAAGGATGTTTTGGTGGACAGGGATATGAATCCAATGGTTCACAATGCACAGTGCAGTTACCTTTTTCGAGCTGCAATCTAAACACTGTCTCTCACTGTCTCTCAGATACAAACATAATAAGTATCTGTGCTTCGCCCTATTTTTGGTCAACTACAATATTTTGGTGAGGTCAACAAGCTATTTAGCAACACACAGACAGTCCAAGAAGCAACCACCTTGTTATGTTAGCAACTGAGAGAAATGCCCACTGCGGCTTAATATCTGTTATTAAGTAATGTGCAAATTAGAAAAGTGTATGGTATGTAGGTTGTGATATACATAAATAAATAAGGAATACAACATCTGAAGACATACAGTACAATTATACATCGATCAGCCACAACATTAAAAGCACCTAATTTTTAGGTTCTCTTGTGCTACCATAAGCTCCAAATCTAAATTTTGGGTTCCCCTCTGCCTCTGGAAGTGTACATGGCACCAGAATGTTGGAAGCAGATCCTTTGGGTGCTGTGGGTTGCGGGGTGGCACCTCATGGATCAGATATGCTTGTTTGGCGCATCCCATGGGTCCTGAATTGGATTGGAATCCAATTCAGTGTGTTTGGAGCCTACTGTAGGTACGTGGCTTTGGGCTGTTTGGGTGCGGAGCCCTGTGTGCAGCAGGCTGTGGTACACTGCGTGTTCTGGTGCCTCAATAGTTCAGGACTGGAGTTTCCTACAGTGTATCTGAGCCTCCAACAACGAACTGGACTCCATAATAACTTAAAGGCATCTCTGTTCATACACATTTTTCACTTTTCATAAAAAATTCCCATAATTTTCTTTTGACTGTTTAAAGCTGCTTTGCCAAAATGAGAATTGTTAAAAGCGCTATACTGTACAAATAAAACTGAATTGAATTTCTGTCTTGACCAGTATTGACATTTTTCTATGATTTGTGCTGCATTGGCTTTTCTGTAGGATCAGACTGGATGGCTTGACCCTAGAAATAAAAAAGAGTGTATCTACTGTAGGTAACATATTAAAGCTAAACTATGTATCTTGCAAACTATAAAGAAGAAGCATTAAAAAGATTTAGTTATGTTTCAGTTGTGTCTTCTTGCTTGGTCCTGATCTGTAAATCAAATTCAGTGTGGAATTAATGGAGAGAGAGAGAGAGAGAGAGAGAGAGAGATCCGCAACTCAAGGTTGCTCAGTTCATGCTGCATGTCCAAGTATAGTGTGATGTCTGTTCCTCCATAGATGCCAGATAAAGGTTTACAACAGATTTCAGTTAGAAGCCTCAAATGAGACAGATTGTGCAGAGACAGTCCCTTGTGACTAACTGTGAACAATACGTTAATGCAGACCACACAAAAATTATGCATGTCTGCTGATTTTACATCTTGCCGTGATGGGGCATGGTTGTGACTAATTAGCCAGTCTGAGGCTTAGGTTAATAATCAGAGGTTCACATGGGTGGAAAATAATGACTAACTCACAGATGGTGACTTAGTGTTTTTGACTCTTGGCTGTTCTCTTTCAATGCAGTTGAACTGCTTTCCAAAAGGAAGTCCAATATAATAAATAGAACATAAACCTGCAGGCTTGTGCATTCATGTTTTCCAACGTGCCAGGTGTGCCAATGTGTTGTTACCAAACATGACCTAGTTGCTCAGTTGAGATAAAAAAAAAAATCCACCAAAGAGTATGCTTACACTAAAAACACCGTTGCTTACAAATATGGCGATATGGTTATGAAAGTTTTTTTTTGTTTTTTTTGGGTGATATAATCCCAGACATTCCTGAATATATAGTTGTACCTTTTCTTACTTACCCTCTTTAAGTGCATTGAGTCTTACATGTCATAGTCTTTTGACCATCCGGGTTATTGGGTATCTTGCAGCATCATAAGGAAGTTTATTCAAGGCAGGCAGAAAGAGAAGTATAAATAAAGGAGTAGTGTCGTCTCTAACTCTGGTATTGATATGGACTATGGCCAAATTGCATGCAAAGGGCATATTTTGGGGTACAGCAAACAAAGTTATCTGTATGACTTACTGCACGTTACAGCAGATATGCATATTTTTTTCCCTCACCAGTCTCTATTTTATTTTAGCTCCTGAGCTTTTAACCTGACTTGCCAAGCAAGAACTTTCCATAAATGCTCTCTTTAGAAAATGAATTAGTGCCTTCTTAGCAAGCAGCTTCTAGTAGTCTAAACTGCTGTGGAATATTTAGGCAATATGAAATGACAGGGTGTACTGTTGTGCTGATGTGTTTGTTTATTTATTGAGTTTTCTCCACCAACACATATCCTTCTGTAACTGGCAGAAAAAAATAAACCATGAAGGTGGTGGACAGTCCTGAGAAACGTACAAAATGAACTTTACAGGGGTTGAACCTCAAATACTGGTAAATGGAAAGCCAATGCTAGTGTCATGAAGTAATACATACAGTTATATATCCCAATGCTGTTTCCGTCTATTTTGCCACTTGTGGAAAGCCTCTCGTCCAATCAGATTACTGCATCATGTGAAATAAATAATTGATGAAAATGTATTATACTGACTAATAATCAGCATTCTCTCTCAAAATCTGGTCTCAGTAATGAAGTACCAAGTATCCAGGAAACTTTAACATGCACACCGGGTGGTCTGTGGGAGCCTGCTGATTAAAAGAGAGTGCTATTTGTGATGCTTGCTTTAACTTATGTTTTAGTCAATTGCAAGGTTTATGCTGCAGTGCTTTCGTAACCACAAAATTGTGTTTTTTCCTTTGGCAATGACCAGTGATGAAGATCATTACTGACTGAAATTACTTTGAACATGAAAAGCATCAGATGTTTCATGAGGCTTTGGTTAGACTCTTATAAAAAGAAGCATTTGGAAGATTTTTTTATTTTATTAAGTTTAACCTTGCTGGACGTGTATTCTGGATATAGATTGTCTAGAATGACGGTCAGATGGTTTGATCGTCTAAGACGAGCCAAAGATTTTTCTTCATTTGGAGATGAAATTAATATCGACTCTCCAGGCTCTGGCTTAGCACTTGTTTAAAACTTGTGATGTTTTTTTTTTTTTTTGGTAACATGTTTTTACTTGTTAGTCTGAGCCGCAGGGCCTTAAATACATGTTTGTCCTGTTCAAAAGAGTATTAAGTATACTTCCTCCTGATTGGAGCAAAGTAGTGCTTCTGCATTCCAACTTTATTTTTAAGAATTGTGTCACTTATGGTAAAGTGATAGAGTCATAGCTTCATGGCAGGGGTATAATCATTGTAAATCACACATACAGTATATTTATTACAATATATATAACTGTTTTAAAACATGGAAGGCAAAGGCAGATGTGGTTCATGTGATGAGCAAACAACAATACAACAAAAGCAGAATTTATACAAAAAAAAATAAAAAATAAAAACCATAATGAAACCATATGATTGTAGCTGGTCTCATTATTAAACAAATACAGTACAACCTCAGAAGCATAACAACATAAACCTTTTTTTACAGTGACATTTTTTGTTTATTAAAAATGAAACAAAAAAGAAAAAAAAACATGCAGAATATACTAAGTATACCCTTACTCCTTTCACAGGATTTAAAAGAGCAAGTTCAGCAGCAAGTGTGCAGATCTTTATAAAAGCAGAAGTGTTGTCAGTTTGCTAGTCTGGAGCGTTTAGATGTGTTTAAACACTATGTCAAGAGGGAAAGACAGAAGCACTTTTTGTTCTGCATCAATCTGGAAAGGGCTATAAAACAATCTTTTATAAGTGGAAGGCATTAAAAACATTCAACACAGTTGCTAATCTTCCCAAGTGTGGACATCCCAAAACATTCACCCCAAGGTCAGACCATTCAATGCTGTGAGAAATCCAAAAAAAAAAAAAAAAAAAAACCAAGAGCTACATTTCAGACTCTACAGGCCTCACTGAGCATGTTAAAGTCCATGACATAAACATGTAACTTCTGTCTAAAAAAAAAAAACAAGTAAGAATGACTAAAGATGGAGGATGGTACTCAACCCTACTGAAACGCTGTGGTGGGACCTTAACAGAACTGTGCATAAGGTAAGATAGAGCTGAGATAGATGAGGGATGGATGTTTAGTTTTCAGGATCCATCATAGTGTGTGGTTCATGACACCCATCAGGTCTAATGCTTGTCCTAATTATGCCTTATGTTGCACTTTCCGACCCCTATTTTGCCATTATCAGAGATATCCTGAAGAAAGTGATGCAGAACCCTTAGATAAATGAGGAAATGACTCAATTGTTGACCCCAAAACACTGCTGGGAAATTTTAACAAGGAAAAATTTTCTACAGGCACAAAACAGCAATTCCGGCTGTATAACAGGTGCCAAGGACAGGAGATGATGTACTCATATTATTGCCCACAACAAGCTTCAAATAACACACCACGTGGAAGGTGCCCTTTGTGGTCACACAGAAAGCCATGGTAGTTGACCCTGGGGTGAGGCAAATTATCAGAGGTGATGCACTTCAAATTTGCCACCTCAAGGTTCTAAACCTGCATAGACAGGTGGTTCCCATGTATTTAGTGATGTTGGTTCCTGAAAGGAACAAAAAGTAAGTCTAAAAACTGTGACCCAATTCCTCGCCTGTGGAGACCACCCCTAAAGGGTTGCCTGAACACAAGATAACAATGGTTTGTGAAGACACTGACCCTTGTCTTGGTGTTCAAGTGCATTGGATTAGATTGGTTCTGCGTGGACTAAGAAAAGTTAACGCAGTGTCTACATTCGACTTGTACACGACACCTCTGGACAGTGATGAAAACACTTGGCATGGTCTAGATGCTCTAAGAGCTTTGTTATATAACGAAAAGGACTGGACAAAAGGTGTTTATGAATTTTTTATTAGACCGGTGTAATCCAAATTACACGATCATTGCAATGTGTTTAGTTTGCATAAGCAAATGTGGTGAGGAATAAAGACGTTCAGATATAAGAGTAATTCTGCTTCTAGACAGGCGCCATCATATCACCTTGCTGTTGATTAATTTCCTATACAAGCATGCCATTTTATAACTGCCTACATTATATATTTGCAATGTGTAGTCAAATTTACCACGGCAGCTCATTTAACATATACATCAGTAAAATGACACCCAGAATACTCTACCTTAATGCTGTGTATCTGTGCATAACCATGTTTTCCCTCAAATCTCTCCTTTTTTTTTCCTTTTCTGCTTGCGCCTCGTAACACTGACGTCTGTATTATTCACCATCACCATCTTCCTGTTTCCGTGACTGAAAACAAAATGAATTTTTGCAGGAGCCATTGTTCAACTTTATTAGAAGTTGTGCTCTTTATTCTCTTTTGTTTGCTTTACTCAATCCTCTTTTTTTTTTTTTAAGCCACAGTATTGTACCAGCTGCAACATCAAATGACTCGACTCTGAGTATATCTGAAAGGCTGACTCAAAATTATTTCTAATAGGTTCAAAGTTCTTTCAGGATGTGTCATGCATAGTACTAGGCTCGTGTTCTAAATGGCAAACCGATCTCTGATTCATATCTATTCTTCTGTCATTAGTAATTGTGACCTTTTTCAGATGACTTTTTCAGATCATTTATAGCTCCATTTCATGCATTTGTGTTGAAAAGGATTTGCATGTTATTCAGGCAGAAAAAAAGAGTTTCTTTTTTTTTTTTAAGTTATGAAGATATTTTGAATATATTTAATCAGCAATAGGTGAAATATGGCATATGGAATGCATGCATACAGGCACAACAGCCATGCTGTATCTCATTTGGGGTGGCCTCAAACTAAGCTGTGACAAACAGACTTTTCATTTCAACATAAAACTGTATAATTTAAAGGACACATAAGCAAAGGTATGACTACAGGACAAATGACAAGGCAATTACTTGGGATGTCAACATGTGAGAGGCCAATAAAAATGTGAGCTCAAGAGGCAGAAGGCCTCAAAATCTCAGATGGGATGTCATATATTCATTAAAATATATATTACACTGTACAACATATTTTGTACCACATATTTGGATGGATATGTCATCCACCCATGTTTGTTCTTTGGAAGACACTATTTGAATTTTGAAAAAAAAAAAAAAAAAAACCTTGTTTTTTTTAAAAACTAAAACTAAAACAAAAAAGAACAGCGAAAGAAAAACACAATTAAAAGCAAAGCAAAAAGCAAAAAACTTGCAGTAACCCACTTACACAAGTATACACACACTTCAGGGCAAGTGATCTTTGGTTTGAAAGTATGAAGTCAAACTGGGCCTTTTGTTTGATGTAGAATAACAGAACTCGGACAGCATATGACTTACAAAATGCTCCTGCTCAATTTTAACTGAAATAACAAATCCAAATAAACAAAGAAATTTCCTTAGAAGAAGATGATGAACATTTTGAAGCTTTACCTATAGGAGAAAATCTGTGTACGAGATTGATATGGAGTATTTCTGCAAGGAAAGAAAAGTAGAATAAACCTAATATAACATAACCAACAGTAAAAATACTTACAGGAATAGGGGGGGGCACATTGGCTACCGTGCCTTGCAAAAGTATTCATACCCCTTGAACTTTTCCACATTTTGTCATGGTACAACCACAAACGCAACCATAACCATTGGTATTGTATTTGATAGACCAGCACAAAGTGTCACATGATTGTAAAGTGGAAGGAAAATTATTAATGGTTTTCAATATTATTTTTTACAAAAAAACATCTAAAAGATATGACGTGCATTTGTATTCAGCCCCCTTTACTCTGACACCCCGAATTAAAATCCAGGGGAACCAACGGCCTTCAGAAGTCACCTAATTAGTAAATAGAGTCCACCTGTGTGTAATTTAATCTCAGGATAAATACAGCTATTGTGTGAGGCCCTCAGAGGCACAAACAGCATCATAACGCCCATGGAACAAACCAGACAGGTCAGGGATAAAGTTGTGGAGACGTTTAAAGCAGGATTAAGTTATAAAAAAAATCTCCCAAGCTTTGACCACCTACCAAGACATGGCCATCCAACTCAAACTGACAGGCCGGGCAAGGAGAGCATTAATCAGAGAAGCAGCCAATGGTAGGCCCATGATAATTCTGAAGGAGCTGCAGAGATCAAAGGCTCAGGTGGGAGAATTTGTCCACTGCACAACTATTAGTCATGCACTCCACAAATCTGGCCTTTATGGAACAGTGGCAAGAAGAAAATCATTGCTGAAAGAAAGCCATAAGAAGTCTCGTCTGCAGTTTGCGACAGGCCATGTGGGAGACACAGCAAACCTGTTGAAAGAGGTGCTCTGGTCAGACTAAAATGTAACTTTTTGGCCTAAATGCAAAATCCTATGTGTGGTGGAAAACTAACAGTGTGCATGGTGGTGGCAGCATCATGTTTTGGAGATGCTTTTCTTCAGCAGGCACAGGGAAGCTGGTCAGAGTCGAGGAGAAGATGGATGGAGCCAAATACAGGGCAATCTTAGAAGAAAACCTGTTAGAGTCTGCAAAAGACTTGAGACTGGGGAAGAGGTTCAACTTCCAGCAGCACACTGACCCTAAAAAAATGTGAAGTCGAGATCTAAATCCAATTGGCAAGACTTGCTGTGAAAAATGTTTTTCACAGACAATCTCCATCCAATCTTTTGGTCAGATTGTATGGAGATTTTCTGTGAATAACAATTTTGCGCTATTTTGCAAAAAAGAATGGACAAACATTTCACTTTCTAGATGTACAAACCTGGTAGAGACATATCCCGAAAGACTTGCAGCTGTAATTGCACTTTAGTCCCAAAGTAGCATCACAAAAATAGAAAATGATGGGTATAAGTTAGAAAACTGCAAGGAAAGAATAAAACACTTTAAACTATCATTCTGTACCTGATGATCAAGGACAATAATACATTGCTACTTTGGTCCTATTACATTTTGCAAACTATGTATTTTGGCATATTTTTAAACATACAGTAGGATGTGTGTTTAGTGACACCGAACATATATATTCCATATTTTTAAGCATATGAGGTGTTTAGTGACAAATAGATGTCTGGATGAAAAAGGTATTTTAATCTGGGGAAATCTGAGTACAGTTTTAAACAGGCCAACTTCCCCTCAGTGTCTCTCTGTGTGCGTTTCTGGATATATAAATGCACAATCCTGTTACTCATGTCGCACAGTCTTCTAACCAAACTCTTACTTCTACACCTGCTATTTATTTGCACAGCAGTTTTATTTCAGATTTCTATTTTTCATTTACATTTTGGTCTCTAATTATACACCTTATCCGCACTTACAATTATAGTAACTCCATGTTTGAATTTGCACACTGAATGATGCTACTAACCTAATAACCTCTGTGTTGTATTTTTTGCATTTATTACAGCTGTAGGCAGTACGATGGTGTAGTGGTTAGCACTACTGTATTGTCCGGGTTTTAAGCCATCTTTTAAGGCTTAGGGATACCTCCTAGATAGATAGATAGATAGATAGATAGATAGATAGATAGATAGATAGATATAAACATTCATTCTTCCACATCAGGGGGAAAAAAATACCCTGAAAGTCCAATAGTGCATGGCATTCATGTTCATCATACAATATGCTTTTATTGTAAACATATAGGTGAGGCTAGCCTAAAACTGATCTGCATAGGGATGTGGGGGTGTGATATGTTAATCTGACCAGACCGACTTTATTTCAGTCAATAGCTAATACTGATAATAATGCTCTAAGAAAGTTATGACTTTTACTGTATTTTATTATTCTGCAGTATCTTCTGATGTACAAACTCTTACTCTATAAAAACTACAGCAAATCATTAAGAGGTAATAATGTTGCTTGAGGCAGATAGGTCCACATATACAGTATATTTTTAAGTTGAAAAAAACAACAACAACAACAACAACAACAACAAAAAAGTATCAGCTGCACACGTTCTCACTTTACGTATAGTATAGATACTTCTCGTACCTGGCATGAAATTTTTAAATGTTTACAAAATGTGTACTCATTAAAGAAATAGACATAAATAGAATTGGAAAAAAGGCAAAAAACAAACAAACAAACAAAAATAAGTGCCTTTGTATAATTTTATGTTTTTCTGCAAAACACCGATTCGGAAAACCGTGTAACAGCAACCAAACATAATGTATGTATCATATTTAATCTGCAGTCAAAGACTTGACTTTTAAAAGTGAACAAATATACTGTACACAGTAACATTATATTCACTTTTATTACAGTACCAGTCAAAAGATTGGACACACCTTGTTCAAGGTTTTGCCATTTTGTACACTGCTAGAGACTTCCAAACTATGAAATAACACATGGAATTAGGTAATTAAGTAAAATTAAGACACGCAATTCAGATGTTCTGGAATTGTTCTTGCAAGAAGAGTACTGTCAAGTGCATTTGCAAAACCCATCAAGCACCATGATGAAACTGGCGCTCATGAGGTCTATTGCAAGAGAGCAGGACCGAAACGTACCTCTGCTGCAGAGGAGATGTTCATTTGGAGTTACCTGCCTCAGAAATCAACACTTAACAGCACCTCAGATTAGAGCAGTCATGAAGGCTTCACAGAGCATAAGTAGCAGACGCCTCTCGAGATTATTGCATATTTTGGGTGCCTTCAGCTTTGTTGTACAGTGTAGAAATAAATAAATATCAGGAAAGACAAAGAAATTAAACGGTGTGTCCAAACTTTTGACTTGGGAAACTGTATATACAGTATATACATGTATACAGTATATATAAACAATGAAATACAATGTACATGTGCAGGATCATCGATTTTGAAGATTGCGGGGAATTAATTATAGGTGTCACTAATAAAACTGTTTTTGCATAGAAGGACTTCATCTTGGATGCTTTTAATTTTCTGCTCGAGTTTGCTGGCCAGGTGCCTCACACCAAAGTCACGCAGATCTTTGGGAAGGTTTACAATCTGCTGTTCTGAAGCGCTGCTAAGCCACTGCTGCAGCAACAAAAGCCCACCATCCAGATGATCTGGGACAGAACGGATTTTAATGTTCTTTGAATTTATTAAGTGTTTACAAATGTAGCGCTGTAGCTTCCGATTATTGTGATTCTTGAAGGTTTCTATTAAGGGCTCCGTGACAGTCTTTACCCAACCTGAGAACAGAAAAATTTTTTTTTTTTTATCAATCTTCAGGTCAAAAGAGTGCTTTACCTTTCCTAATTCATTATACAAAGATCAGGAGTCACAATGAGTGTGCAAGATTGAATAATTTAACATCAGACCCATTTTATAATTGTAAAGAAACAAAATACTTCACTTAGCTGATGATGTCTATTTAATTATTTATTAGTTTACTGGTCCAAACACGAGCGGACAAGAACTGAGGACTCTCGCATTCTCAAATCTGTTCTGATCTGATGTTTATACTCATTCCGATATGTTTTTGCTTATATATAGATAATTGTGAATAAAAATAATGAATGAAGTAATATTGTGCTGTCTAAACATTGGAGTCCCCTCCCCACCTTCTTCAATGAGGAGACATTTAAATGAGGGCTGGAAATACCATCTGTGCACTAAAAGCCAAACCACAACCCCGTCATCTCCTCTTATCCCTTTTTAACCAGAGCCAACATTCTTTTCTTGTTGTATCATGCTTGCATAATCAGCAGTTTCCAACTATGCAGTAATAAAAATGATACGTCTCAGCTCCTTGGTTTTGTTTACATTTTTTTTAAAAAATGCTCCGGCTAATAGTTACAGTTTATGACTTGCTGTTGATACTTTCGACACATGCTGAAAGAAAATTTCCAGCTGTTTTACCCCCTCTGTTAAACCAAAAACATAGTTATGGTAGTTCATAGTCGTTAAGCGTACCATCACGTATGAGGTTGTTGCAGGTTACACACACGTTGTCGAAGCTGCTCGTGCCGTGGAACAGGAGCTTCTCTTCTGAACTGCACGCTGTGTGCGGGGTGCACGGTGTGTTTTTTCCAGCTGAATAAAATCCCTCGCTGCATGGCTCACACTCTGTGTCTCTGTCTGGAGTTCCTGTTTAATAACAAGAATAGACATCATTAAAAAAAATTATAAAATTATAAACTTTTACTGCCCTCCCCCACCACCACCATTTCATTTGGTAATTGATACACCTTAAAGGTGCTGATGAGCACAAGAGATTAACAAGTCAAGCCTGAATAAAGTAACAGGATCACTAGACACTCTAAAGTGGGGGAAAAAAAACACACTCTCATTAACTTTTAAACTGACTTACCCATTTCTTTTACTCCGTATCCTTTTTCACATATTGTATGTTGCTTGCAGAAATATGTGTCCCGGTAAAACCCTGCCTTGCACCCACACACACGGTTACTGGACCTCGTGCACTCTTGCACCACAACTTCATCTCCTGAACACCAGTTACATGGTAGGCAATCTGGAATGTAGTTCCAGTACTTGGTGTAGTAGCCTGCATCGCAAGCTGCACATTGTGTCGGCTGTGTCTCCGTGCAATGTGCCTGCAGACGGAAACCTGGAGGGCATCGGTCGCACAACAATTTTCGACCAGAGGGAAGCTCTCGCCAGTACTTGGTCTCATATTGAGCTAGTACTAACGATGCAGT
Organism: Clarias macrocephalus; assembly: GCA_011419295.1. NCBI lineage: Eukaryota > Metazoa > Chordata > Actinopteri > Siluriformes > Clariidae > Clarias > Clarias macrocephalus. The sequence goes on from JAAGKR010001422.1 coordinate 14,954, forward strand.
GGTGCAGTACAGCACTAGGATTGTGTAGAAAATCTGCAGAAATAAACACACACAGAATACTATGAGGATCTTTCAGTGTAGTAAATCTAACCATAATCTTAACCTCAGTAACCGAGGATGGAACTCAGTGTGGGGGTGTATTGTGAAGGGTGTTTCTGAAGCCTTTGGCACACGTTCCACTAACACACATCACCCATTCCGATCAGACAAACAAACTTTTGCTATCATTCTGCATATCCGTATTCATTCACACCAAGTGTTAACTCATGAGAGAGAATCAGAGGACTAATTCGAGGTTGTTGAAAATTCAGGATCGGAGTAAACCAGATTAGTTTAGAAGACAAGAACAATACAAGATTTAGTTTTGATTCTTTTTGTTGCGTTTTGTTTTACTCACAAAGCAAGACAGGAGACACTTTGACCAATAAAACCTAGGGAAAACCATGGGGAGGTCCCGATACGATACCCAGGTGGCGATTCGATTTGTGTTGCGATTCTATAAATATCCTGATTCAATGTTATTTTTTCCCTTGATTTTGTCATAATTCTAAACAAACTTTGCAAACAATTCGCTTCTACTACACAGGATGATGTGCTGTCTGGCAATTAAAACTGTTCAGCCGTCTTCATTTTGCAGATGCTCTTATTAAGATACGATTTACATATAAGTTATATTACATTGTACGGTAAAATAAAAAGAGTTCACAGGGTTCACTGAAACTTTATGGTCGCTTTATTGATTAGAATCTTTTCCTAACAACTAACCCGATCAATCGGATATCGTTGTGTCCTGCCTGGAAATTAAAATCGTATAAAATGTATAAAGAATTAGGTTGCTGAAGACAAGAAACTGATACATGTTTAAAATTTTAAAACTATTCACACATTGGTAGACAGTGCAGCATACAAGTTTGTTTTGAATTCTAATGAAATTGAGGGAAAAATGATATCAAATCAGTTTTTTTCCCCCTCTAAAATCGTAATACTTTGAGAATCGCAATACAAATCGGATTGACATCTGGGTATCGTGATGATGTCCCCTAGGTTTTATCAGTCAAAACATCCCTAGTTGTACTTTAATGCATTATGAACAAAACCAAACACTACAAAAATAAATAAATTAATTAATGAATAAATAAATAATAATTAAAAAAAATAATTTTTTTTTACAGATGCTTTACTCAGACAAAGCCAGAATCATTTCTACATGACAGAGTAAGATTTTCTGAAGTTCTCAAACAAGTCAAAAACGTGTCTATACTATTACAAACACAATTAACCATCTTATGTGAAAGGAGGACCTTTAAAATCAGCCCACTTACTAGGAGAAGGTGAAAAACGCAGTGTAGAGAGCAACAGTTTACTTCAAAATCTCTCTCCGTCTGTCTCTCTAACAAACGCAATCATTTAATTCTACGTCTCCACAGCGCGAACACACACACAAATAAACAAACACACAAAAACGCGCAGAAATCCCGATTCGGTTCGTTTCTTTCTCTAACCAACGCGTTGGAGCGTTAGTTAGCGAGAGAGTGAGAGAGAGAGAGAGAAAACAGACAAACACAAAGCCTACACGCTCGAGACGTGCGGTAGTGCGTGCGGCACGAGCACTATGTGAGCTACGCTACGAGCGCTACGTCACTCACCTCAGATGTTGCCATGTAAGCCTATGCGCGAGGGTCGCTCTGAAGCGATGTTCTCAGGGAGGAAGCTCCCGTGCCTCGAGCTAAATACGCTCCTAAATCCTGCGTCACGGAATTCTAGGGAAGGAAAAAAACCAACAAATTTACATCTCTCTTTATTTCTCTGTATCAAGATTTAAAGGTGCTTTATTGGCATAACAAATATTTACATTAATATTGCCATAAATAAGTAATAAATAAGTAATAAAAAAATAACAGAGGTAGACTAGATAAAAAAAGATGAATAAAAATAAAAACAGAAAAAAAAACACAATAGTATAAAAGACTAATAATAAATAAACTTATATAAAAGAAAAAAATATCATTAATATAATTAATAGCTTTAATACCAAGAATAATACCATTTATCGTGCATACTTATTGTATACCTAAATTTTTCCTCCGCTACTTTTATACTAATCATTCTTTTCCTACATATTGAATATTAATTATTATTTAGGTTCCTTATTAAATACTTTTATACTTATCACTATTTTGTCTACTTGTTGTATATGTATCATCTCCTTTACAGAGCATTATCAGAACCGACCATCTATAATTTTTCATCCAAGTTTTTTTTAAATAAACACCTGAGACGTTTATTATTTTATAAGAATCAAATAAAAAGGACTCTCCACTTTCTGTACATGAAAGGTTGGGAGTCATCGGGGTCAGAGCGTAGAATCACTCATGATATTACTACTGTATTCTGAGGCAGTTAGAAGTACAGTAAATTGATTGTCCTTACAGTGATCCCAAAAGTGGCAGAGATGGATCAGTAATCATGACGCTTAGACACTGAGCCAAAAAAGAAAACAATGTCCTCTGGTTACTATACAACTCTGCATAAAAATACAGAAAAATCCCCAGAACAGACCTTGTACTCAGATTTCCTCACAGTGAGCCACAGCTATATTAACAATGTTACATTGTTCTGTGAAAGTAAAAAATAAAAGAGTTCCTTTTAATTTTATGGTTGATTTATTCATAGGAATTCTACAGTAAAGTAACTCGTATTTTATGCCTGGAAATTAAATCATATCCTGGAAATAGGTTGCTCAACGTGAGAAAAAAACAAACCAAAACAGAACAATCAAATATCATACATGTAGCGGGATGGTGGTGTAGTCGTAAGTGCTGTGGGCTCGCACCTCCAGGGTCGAGGGGTCAATTCGGTAGATCAATCTGTTCTATCCGTTAGCACACAAATGAGGATGGGTTCCCTGTCGAGTCTGGTTCCTCACAAGGTTTCATCCTGATGCCATCTCAGGAAGTTTTTCCTTGCCTCCTTTCCTAGGGAGTGGTTCTGATAATTTTGCTTTATACACATTTCCTCACACATTGTACACTCATTACCCTAGTTTTCTTTCTAATTCTGTAAAGCTGCCTTGACACAATGACCATCGTTAAAAGCGCTATATTAAAAAAAAAAAAAAAAAATAAAAAATTCTGCCTCAGGTCTGTGTGCTTGGAGTTTGCATGATCTCCCCATGCTTGGTGGGTTTTCTCCATGTACTCCGGTTTTCTACAACAGTCCAAAAAGATTATTGCAGATTAGTTTTATTGGTGTTCCCAAATACCCATAGTGTGTGTGTGTGTGTGTGTGTGTGTGTGTGTGTGTGTGTGTGTGTGTGTGTGTGTGTGCGTGTGTGTGTGGTCAGGAATGGATTGGCACCCTTGTAGCCTGATTTGTGCCCAAAATCTCCTGGGATAGGCTCCAGGACCCCACAAACCCTGTATGATGATCAAAGTCTTGATGCCAAGTGACCTGCATCAGTAGTGATTTAGGAATGAAGACTATAATTATGTACTCTGCTGAGTAACTCAATTAATAATTGCCTTATTTAGACGCATAATGTCAGCGGTAGGACTCGCCGGGCTGAACACTTCTCATTGTCGTCCACAGTTTAATGTCACTGAACACATAATTTCATTAAAATCATAAATAATCTGTGAACTGTAATAGTGACAACAATTATAGATAATACAGTATATATAAAGAAAGAACACCTAACAGAGTGTGTTTAAAGTTTCTTTCAGAGAGGAGAATGAGATCATGTGATGCAGGTCACTCAGCATTGGGAAGAATAATTTTTTCAAGCTACTTTTGAAATCAAAAGAAATACTTGCATTATTTTGAAATCAACAACCCCCCCCCCCCCCACTGCAAAAATGGACGCATTTGATTATAGAATTAAAAAATAACTCAAATGCATTTAGGGTGAGTCAGAAAAAAATACACTTCAAATAAACAAAATTAAATTCAATTAAAACCATTAAACACAATAATTATTTAATTTCACAGATAATAATCTGATAAGAAAATGACATTTCAGAGTTACAAATAACGTACGCCTAGATATAAGCGATTAGCTTAATTTCTATCCTATTACTACCTGTTGAGTTAATAAGCATCAAAGAGAACTTTACCTTGGAGAAGTGAATCAAAATTAGGCTTCATTCGTTTCCACTAAAGAACATTCTGGTATCCTGGTAGGCTAGACAGGACATGCCTCCATTGTTGCTTTAAAATATTAACTGAAATGTTCTTTCATTAAGTGCAAACCAAATATAATGACATGCAAAACTGAGTTGAGCTGCAGACTCAAGACGTCTTCCGTTAGAATGTCATTTTAAATCCAAGCACTCTGTTTACCTGCCAATCCCACCCTGTAGGCTAACTCTTCTTACTGGTTGTAATAGGTACAGTAAAACTCTTCTTTGTCTATTATGGCAACCAATAAGTGAAAAAGAATGTGAACACGTGCTTCCTCCAAAACACGTGATGTCCACATCTGCATCTTTAATAACTGCGTCACAGGCCAGTGTCACACCCTTGGAAGAACTCTCAGACCAACATATGCCACATTCCTGAGCTGATCGTATGCACATTGTTCTACTTGACGTAAGATAAGGAGTATGTCACCCTTCCCTTTTAGAGAGCGTGGACACATCAGGCAGCCATGGATAAACTGTTACATGTTTGCAATTTAAACACTTTGTGCGCTGATGTAAAAGAGGCAGATTTTTAAAAAATTGGTATTTCTGGTGTCTTTTCTCTCATTTGCACATTAAACCAACACATAAAAGGACAGACAGTCCGTCTGCTCCAAAGCAGAGATAATGCTAATCCCCTGAACTGGATTATATTCTAATTACAGCACACCATGGATAGTTTTATTCATCTAATATGCAAGAAGGGCCATCCAAGGCAAAAAGGGGGCAGGTCTCGATTGTGGTCTAGTGATCCGATGATTTGGATAGATTCCTCGATCGAAAGTCCTTAATACAGCCAAACCCACGAAGGTCAGGTTACAAACAAGGCTTATGGACACAACTTACTACACACACTCACACTCCTGGTCATGCACTGACATTGAGCATTCGAGCATTTGCCAGTCAGCCTACAGTGCCTGCCTTTGAACAGTGAGGGTCATTCAGAGAACTTGCAGGCACCTTACATCACGCAAAACTAAAGCACTGAGCCATTGTGTCCCCACACACGCAGACTTACACTCCTCCTTGGGACTTTTGAAAAAAGCCTTCAAAAGCTGCAGTGTATTAAGAACAGTGCTGCTAGGATCCTGATGAGGACGCATTAATACGACCATGTCACTCCCATTCTTAAATCACTAAATTGGCTTCTTGTTTCATTTAGAATTGGACACAAGGTTGCCCTTCTTACCCGCCAGTGCTTTTATGGGGATGCCCCTGCCCAAAGAACTCATCATCTCATGCACATCCACACGTACATTGACATCAACACGTGCATTATAAATAAAATGTATTATTATTATTATTATTATTATTATTATTATTATTATTATTATTATTATTATTATTATTAATACAGCTATTGGTAGTCATTCCATCACTTTCCCAACTAGAAACACGACAACTTAAAACACAACTTGTCATCTTGGATCCAGGCATTAGAAAAATATTTTGTGTCATGGGAAGTAGGATGTTTAGTGAATCTGGAATGTGTTACTCCCGCAAAATAAACTTGTGTCACTATTACACAAACAATGGGAATCACTTTGCTCTCAGATTGAAACATACACAGCATGAATATAAGCAAGAGCTGAGCACATGCTGTGTCGCATAATCACCAGAAACAGGATAAAAATTCCAGGTTGCAGGGATTGAAGGGATTTTCCCTTTAGAAATTGAAAGCAAAAAGCCCATTAACCTTTAAGAGAAATGCTAGGGGATATAACAAATAGCAAACAGGCCACATGGAACACATTTTGCAAGCTGCCACATGGCATTTCCCCACCAACAGGTTTAGGCGTGAACCCTGTGTGACATAACATTTTCTTAATTTGTTCAAAAAATTTGTTTAAATATAAAATACGAGCCGTTATTAAGTCTTTGGGATTGTCAAATATGATGAAACTTCCTTTTCATAACAAAATAATTGTTTATTTATTTATTTATTTATTTATTTATTTATTTATTTATTTATTTATTTTTTACATCACTTTCGCTACTCAGACACACCATGATTTTGGAAATGACGTCATGGTTACATGAATTTACAGATTTGCAAAAGACTGCATCAGGATGTTCATCCTGTACCACTTAGGGACGTCATGAGTTAAAGTCAAGGACAAAGCTTAATAAGGAACTTTCCAGAACATTTAAGTTCCTACAGGGTTTCTAGAAATGTCACTTGAGTTCCTCAAAATTAGCGTAGGAGTATATATACGCTCTAACCGTCATTTAAATATACCACAGTTTTCATATCTTTTGTTAGCACGGCATAATGACGGATTTCCTAAATTTAAATCTGTCATTAAGGTGACAGAACCTAAATTTAAATCCGAATTTGTGTCAGTTTTTATGGTTACCAGCACTTTATAATAATAAAACGGAATACAAATTGGTCGTGGTGGTGGCGGCGTAGTGTTTAACACTACTGTGGCCTCGCACCTCCAGGGTCAAGGGTTAGATTCCTGTTCTGGGTGTGTGTGTGTGTGTGCATGGAGTTTGTGTGTTCTCCCAGTGCTTGATACTGTAGGTTTCCTTCGGGTACTCGGGTTTCCTCCTGCAGTCCGATGACATGCAGATTAGTTGAATTGGCGTTCCCAAATTGCCTGTGTGATGGATTGGCACTGTGCCTCGTGCCCTAAGTCTCCTGGAATAGGCACCTTGACCCTGTACGCATGATCAAAGAATAAATAAATGAAAGAATTCGAGTTAAATATACAGATTCAGGACCCCAAAATGTAATTCTGAACTAGTTCAAAAGTGGAACAGTTTTGGTAAGGAGGTTTATGTACATAAAAACAACCACAAAAAGTCCTGATCCAGTGCTGCCTAAGAGTTTTCAGGTGATTCATTTGTTTTTGCCACATTTAAGAATTTAGGAATTTGAGCCGATAAGGATTGGAATTGTACTGTAGGTACAAGCTGTCCTGCTGTGTCCATTTCTTATCAGCATGTTTGGGAGCTGGACCTTACGGTCAAAACAAACAGCCCTTTCATTGTGAAATAGCAAACATGTCATATTACTACTTTTTCTGGGAAGCTGACTTGTAACTGGTAGGTTTCCCATAAAATAGTTTGTGTATTATCAGCATAACACAGGTAGAGTACAGGTCAACATTCTTTGTTTAATCATATTTTATTGATTATACCAACGGTATATCATCAACGGAAGTGGCATATAAATACACATAGCAGTGCTATAATTATTTAGATAAAGACTATTTAGATTTTTTGACATTAGACTGTGACTTTAACTGATTCGTTTTCTCTCTCCTCTTTCCAGAAACCGAAACCAAAACTGAATGTCATTCCTGAAATGTTTGTTAATCTGCTCCTATATTCTTGCACACACAAACGAAACAAAAACCATCCCCTGAAGGTTATGCTTAACAACAGCGTGGTTATGTGCTGCGAATTGTCCCCCTTAAGACCAGCTTATTGGATCATGAGGCCGTGGTTTCTAACACCCACACAAAACCCTTCCTTAATCTCAAGAGGTTTGTGGACTGAGGCTACAAATCTACAGTATCTAGGATAAGACAAAGCATTTAGTTTCACCATGAAGGGCTGTGAACTCAAAAACTGAGGCGGGAGTTTTAGATAAAGCACATGATGTTTAGTCAAGTTGAGTTACAGTAAAATAATCAGCAACAAATTTACCACAGTGACATTGATGTACTGTAACTGGATTAAAGGAGAAAAACAAAAAGATCAAATGCAAGATATTGCGTAAAGTCTTTTTTTATATTTAGTGTAAATAGGCAAAGCATGGACTGTACAAAAGAGTGAGGATTAGGACCTGGCAAAGAATGCAGGTAGAGATGAGAAAACCTTGTTTTGAAGCTGTAGGAGGACTGGAGATGCTCAGTGAGTTGCTTCATTTAAGTCAGTTAAGTCAGCCTTTATTGGTCACACATACATTACTGCACAGTGAAATTCTTTATTCTTCACATATCCCAGCTTCTTGTTAGTAGGCCGAGGTCAGAGCGCTGGGTCAGCCATTTTTACGGCGCCCCTGGAGCAGACAGGGTTAAGGGCCTTGCTCAAGGGCCCAACAGCAGCAACCTGGCGGCGCTGGGGCTCGAACCGCCGATCTTCCGATCCGTAACTCAGAGCCTTAACACCCTGAGCCACCACCACACCCTTAAAAGTAGCCCCTTTCTATCGATATTTTTTGCAAGTCTCACCTGCAGGCCAGCCGACCCCAAAGGAATTATTAACCATGACCGAGAACTGTGCATAATTCAGTTAATTGCCCTGAAAGAGAAACCAAGTAGATAGACGCTCTCTAGAATGACCCAAAAGAGGACGTTCATAGAACCGTGAAAGTTTATTGTCAGAACTAGAACTAACAAGAATTACAACTCCCAACACCAACACTCCGTCTCACCTGAATGCTAACACACCTGAGACTAAATACTAGACACTGATCAAAGAGACTCAGACACTTCCGGTCTTGGTGAGGTACAGTATCCGCGCTCCCTGTGACTCGTTCCAGTGTCACTAACAGGCCTCTTTCTTACTTGCATGTCTATTTCGGATTTTGACCTCGTTTGTTTTCTGAGTTTAGCCTGATCCTTGCCTGTTCCTTCGACTTTTGATTTGGATTATCCCTGCCGGTTTTGTTTGACGTGTTCTTTGAATTGGATGTGAATAAATATCTTACCTGCACTTGCGTTCTCCAAGTCTGGGTTCTAACAATGATTATCACAATTAAAGCACGCAACAACGTTTTCATATACATTCAACAATGTAATTTCTTGGAGGTTCTTGATGGGATTAAACATAATATTGAAATAAAATAAATAAATAAATATAACAAAAGAAATTCACCCAGACACTGTAGACTATTTTCATAAACAATAACCAAACAAATTTGTACCGTATCAACATGCAAATGTTTTTTTTTTTTTAAAGAAAAAGAATAAATATAAAGTGGCTTAATGGTTAGCACTTTCGCCTCGCACCTCCTGCGTCTGGGTTTGATTTCTGCCTCGGCGTCTGTGTACATGGAGTTTGCATGTTCTCTCTGTGCTTGGCAGGTACTCAGGTTACCTCCCACAATACAAAAACAAGCAGATTCGGCTAATTGGCATACCCAAGAATCGCCCATAGTGTGTGAATGAGTGTGTGTCCTGTGGTGGATTGGCACCCCGTCCAGTAGTTTACTCTGCCACATGCCGTAGGTTTCCTGGGCCCCTGCAATCCTGTACACAGGGAAAAGCGGTATAGACAATGAGCTGTTAAATATAGTGAATCAACAACCTTCTGGCATAGTTGTGTCTGGGTCAAGATGTTTGAAGCGTCTGTTTGTAGTGTGAAGCAGAGAGTTGGCCTGAAAGTATTGTTTATTGTTTACTGTATGTATAATTACTCAAGCTCATCATGAGAAAGCATGACTGCTGTATGGCTAATCGGTGTGACTGCGACTCAGGGCTACATCACCAGATGACTGAACTATAAATCCAATGTTTTTTCTCTCTGACCCAGTAAGTCTCACTCTTGAATACGTCAAAGGAGAAGTTTTTTGTGTGAGTGGCTGTTTGCTTAATGTAATACTGAAACTGAGACCTGGTTTAATCCATTGTTTTCAAGCTAGTCTCTGTTGCACACTAGGACGTTCTTCTCCCACAGCGTCTGTCTCTGTGAAACTGATCGTTCATAGCAGGTTACATCATAGATGTCCTGTCCCTCATCGGGGACAACCCCGTCCACCCCCGGTTTAATTTTTTTTGCCTTCTCACCCACTTTCATCTCAAGAAGCCCTGTCATGGAAACAGTAAACATGACACTTAAATGTGAAGGGTGAGAATATGATGAGAAATATTATAGCACCCTTATTATAGTAGATGAGATTAAAAGCATTCATTAACTATTAGCCTGGCTTCTGTCTTACCTTCCGTCTGATTACTCTGAGAGTCATGAATGTCTGAGTATGATGAATTGCTGTTCCATGAGTTTTCCATTTGCATGTTATCAAATCATGTGTTATATGTTAAAGGTCTTTGCCCTGACTTTGTTCTCTATATAATCCCCTGTTACACTAATGCACGTATCCCAGTGTTTCACTAGTGCTTAGAAAGGTTTTCGCAGTATGCTTGAGTCATGGTCATTTGAAATTGTGTAATGGCCCAAACATGTGGAAATGGCGTAGAGGTCAGGACAGTACAGAGATGTGGTAATAACCAGCCGAGTTCATGTACTGTGCAAGTGGTGTTGATGAATGACTGATTGTGTGCACAGTTCCCACAAACAGATGGGTCTCTTCCACAAGTTATCTGTTGATTTTTAAGAATCAGTCATACCACTTGAAACCAGATGTTTACTTGAACAACTGGATTTGGCTTAGAGCTACCTTGATCGGGATCATCATAAGTGGAAATACGGACTTCTTTAAAATCGTTTGCACCAATCAGATGGTTTAATGTGTCTATGTGTAAATGTTAATCGATTTTTACGCTTTCATTAAAAAAATATATGGTAAACGATGGTAAAAAGTAACTAAATATTAGATAAAATGAAGTGCATTTACATAATTTACTTTGGCAAAATTGACATAATAGCAATATGTAAAAGCTACACAAGTCCAAAATATTCTTTAAGTCTACATGATCAATTGTAATAATAATAATAATAATACATTTAAATTTATTATTATTATTATTATTATTATTATTATTATTATTATTATTATTGACATTTTCTCTCATTTAAGTTTGTCCACTTTTAGTCTCATTTAGTTTTGTCCCATTGTCAAAATTTCTACATCGTGATTTTGTTTTCTTGTTTTATTTATTTGAATAAGATTGGCTAATGATCTGTAATATTTCATCATCACTTGTATATCATGTGTCATACTTGAACGCCGCTAAAAAACCTGTGACCAAATAATAATACTGAAACGGCTCATGTTTCGTCGCCCGCCATAGTTTCACACTAGACTAATGATATCTAGACTTCATACTAGACCTGCAAGCATAGCGCCCACGTGTAACTCTGTCTCTGACTCTAACATAATCTCAAAACCAAACTGCTTGTAAGGGTTCCTGTTCGCATCAGAATCAGAATCAGAATCGGGTTTTATTCGCCAAGTATGTTGAGACACGACAAGGAACTTGGTTCCGGCTGTTTGTACACTGTACAAGTAATTACACAGTAATTACACAACATTTTGCTTGTGATTAAATATGATTAAATAAGGTGGGAGGGTCCTGAGTGTGTGCAGTATAGTGTACATAAGGGGATTGTAAAGTAGGGCAAGTAGCCCTGTGTGCTATCCGCATGTTAGACCTGTTGGTCATGGCTGATTCATGATGATGATTGCTATGGTTTTTCTTTTGCACTTTATAAAGAATGTGTTTCTCAGGTATGCCCTTTCTTTCTCCCGCACTGTACGACTTTCTGTATTTCCTGTATAGTTACTGCTTGTCAGTGGTATGGTAGCTGCACGGAAGTCGACCCGATTGTTCCTGTCAGCTGCTTACAAAGACAAATGCGGTTAAAACTTGCCAGTCACACAGGAATATACATTTCATAAATGCGTAACACTTCTGTACAGGAACTGATGTACTAGGACAAACTAAAAATACATTTCTTTGCCCCTGATGCGTGAAGTATGCAAGTGGGAAATTTAGCCAGAAAGTGTAAACCGATATCAGCGTGAAGAGACTTGAAGGCCTGATACCTGTAACCAAAACAAATAGCTCATTTTTGCCTCAGGTGTGGAAACAGAAAATGATGTGAATGGTGCTAACCATTATACATATCATACGTAATTCCACCTGACATGACATAGAAAAGACATTGGCAGGAATAGAGAGCGTTTAAATGTCAAAAAAAAAAAAAAAAAAGATCTGCATGAGAAATTTTTTCCCTCCGTTTATGCCTGTCTGTCACAGTATGTCACGTCTGACTATGAAAAGCTTAAAATAGTTCCAAACATCCCCCAGAGCAGTAATGCCATACCTAACTATTTAAAATATTCAAGACTGTAAAGGTCAATGACATTTGAATGTAACTGTAGACCTACTGTACATACTGTAGGTAGTGATAAGATCAAGAGCAAAAACACACCCTTCAACTGCCGTCATAAGAACATGTACTGTAAGATCTGGTTCACTCATTATGGTTGAGTTAATGGCCAGATTTATAAGCATGGGAAGACCCTCCCGAAAAACTAAAAAGAAAACTGAAAGCTGGAAAACACAAAGTAAACAGAGCTCTGCCAACTCATCAAGAGTCTGGAGACTAAAAATAAGCCTTTATATCCTTTCGGAGGAATGTCCACCCGTACTGAGCATTTAGGAGTGATTCAACGCTTTTAACTAATGAGAGCGCACGCTTGATGTGTGCCATGTGTCTCTCTCTCTCTCTCTCTCTCTCTCTCTCTCTCTGACGCTTTCCGGCTTCTTAGGAAGACTGAGCTGCGTTTTTAGCCTTTGTCTTGGATCTTGCATGCTTTATCTTGGCCCTGATAACTTTCCCGTTGCTACCTAAATGATAAGGGTTGCAACGGGTATCAGGGCCCTTAAACAGGTATACCGCCAGGTTCGGCCCCTCACGAGGTACAACCTACTACAGTAGTTGAGTGGAAGAGCAAAACCAATGTTATCCTCCTCTTAATCATAAACTCAACAACCTCCACATCGTTCTTCACGCCGTTCCTGAAGGTCTGTACATCAGTCTTAACATGGATGTTCACACTTGCCTTTTCCTACATCTTATTAAATTTTTCATCTTCGGGTTTTCCTGTATTCCTCCTTTTTTTCTGTTTCTTGATAGCCTCATATCCAGCATGCTATCATGTGGCAGATTTACTGCTTGTCATCGTCCTACTTCATCCTTCCCACACCTCCCCTTCCCGTCGCCATCCCCATGCTGTTGGCCGTAATGGTGTTAGGTGACATGGTGTGCACCACTTCCGGTGGGGTCCATTGAATTAAATTGCGTAAAAACCAACATTGCTATTAAAATCACACAAGTCGTCAACTAGTGTGCTCAACAACACAAAAACAACAACAACAACAACAACAACAACAACAACAACAACAACAACAACAACAACAACAACAACAAATACAAGTAGGAAAATGAAGGAAGGAAAATGTTTGCCTATACAGTACAGACTTAATAAGGTCTGCTTTCGAACCAATCTGATCTGAATGAGAATTTTTTTCTTCAGTTAAGGTCTGTGTATAAAATACGTAGACACTCCCCAGAGCAATGATGTCATACTGTACATAACTATTAAAGATATGCAACACCAGGAAGATCAACAACATTTTAGACCTGCGTGGGTAGTAATGAGATCAAAAGCTAATCTCAGGGACACACCTGTCACTGGCTGTTGTACAACATCATTTGGAAAGTGAAGCAAAGTGTATTGGTCAGAGAAAAAGAAACAGAATGTACGGTTTTCTCATCATGATTGTGTCGATGGCCCGCCCGATTTAAAGGAAATCATCACAGTTAATCTTCTCCTACCTGGGTTTCCCTCTTTAAAAACAAGGACAATATATTAATTTACGAACAGATTTGGAACAATGATTAAATCATTAGAAACTAGTCACATTGTGTCACTGTTGTGTTTGGTTGCCAGGGAAACCTAATTAATTATCACTGGTTAAGTGAAAGAGCAAAAACAAATGTGATCCATCTGTTAATCAGAACCTGAACAATCTTCATGCTGTTCCTGGAGGTCTGAACACTGATCTTAACATGGATCCTCGCCATTGTCTTTTTCGATTTTCGGGTTTTCCCGTCTTTTTCTTTTTTTTTCCCTCTTTCTCGATAGAGCATGATATCCAGCATGTTATCATGGGGCAGATTTATTGCTGGCCATTTTTTTTTACTTATTGCTGGTCAGTTACAAACACTCCCCATAGCAATGATGTCATACATATACAACTATTTAAAATAGTCAACTCTGGGAAGGTCAACAACTTTTGAGACCTGCAGAAACACACGCCTAGCAAAGTAAAGCAAAGAAGAAAGAAAATAGTCTTGAGAAAAAGAAACCGAAGGTACTTCCAGATAAATGTAAAACAATCATTAAATCATTAGAAACTAGTCACTTTAGACATGCACTGAATACAGAATTCACATAGTAAAGTTCACATAGTGTTTGGTTAATAATCAGACATGAGAGGATGACACGGTTTCCCACCAGACAGCGATACTCACGATTCTGCTGCTACTTTAGCTTGGCTTGGAAAATATGCTGAAGAAAATGTTATCCAGTGGTAAAGCAGAAACTGACCAACCTCCACATCGGTCTCCATTCTGTCCAGGTCCTAGAGGTTTCTACAATGACGTTTACACAGATCTTCCCTCCTTGCCTGTTGATTCATTTTCCAATCTTTCATTCTCTTTTGTTCTCCTTCCTGACAAGGCATGTAATCTTACACATTAGCATGTGGCAGGTTTATTGCTGCTCTTTTCCCCACTTCATCCTTCCCCCATTTCTCCTTCCCATCATCATCCTCCTATTGCTGATTGGCTGCAATGGTGTTGCGGAGGCACGCTGTTCATCACTTTAACAACGTGTATTGGATTAAAGTTCGCAATGAACCTTTACTAACTGTTGTGGCATAAATCACCTAACCTAGGTTGGTTATATGTTGGGAAACTGCCTACATTTAAAAGGCAGGCAGCGACTAAATAATGTTTGAAAACAGTAGGAAATAGTAAAAGTAATGGTTTCTGATTTATATTGATTACAAGTGCACCCAGGGTGAGGGTTGAGGGGCACAGGAAAGGCCACACGTAATTATGGATATGGATTTTGAATACTGTTCAATAGACAATAGAAAAGTTTAGATAGACATTAAAACATGTTTTAAGATGGTGGCAAGGAAACACATCCTGAGATCAACATGAGGAAGGAGCTTTGACAGGAACCAGACGCAACCATCCCTGCAATACTTCCCTGATATATCTGTGTGCTCTGAGTTCACTTTTTATAACAGGATATGTTTGATAAAAAAAAAAAATCCACTTTTTTGAGGTTACCAAACCTATGGAGCAATCCTAGCTTTTGACACCTAGCTATAGAAATGAAACAACTTATCGACTGGTGTGCTCAACAGCATGGGAAAAACTGCATGGCATCGGGATTCACTCCTAATGTTTGCACCTATTACACTCAATATGAGGGTTATGGTGTCCAGATGCGGGCATGGTGGCTTAATGGTTAGCACTATCACCTCGCCCCTCCAGGGTCAGAGTTCGTTTCCTGCCTCGGGTCTGTGTGCATCGAGTTTGCATGCTTGGTGGGGCGATGGACAGGCACCCCTTGCTGCCTCATGCTATAAGTCTACTGGGATAGACTCCAGGCTGCCCACAACCCTGTAAACAGGATAAAGTGGTTTAGATGGTGAGTGAATTAGAGTGAGCGATGTTGAGACACAGTCTGCATTTGACATGTGGGGGCAAAGAGCAGCATTAGACTGCATTTGAAGTGGAGGCAAAGAGCAGCAATAAACCTGGCACATGCTAATGTGATACACTAGATTACATGCCTTGTCAGGAAGGAGAATAAAAGAGAAAGATTAGAAAAGCTGAAGAACAGACTGCATTTGCAGATTAATTATGACTGAAACGTTAAATGATCTCTGTGCTAAAAAAGAAAAAGACATACTGTCCTAATTACCCTGGCAGTTCCTATAAAATGTTTCCCTCTGTGCAAGTAATGTGTTATTCATCTGTGACTTTCCTAGAAGCCGTCTGATTTAAAATATCGGTGCTGTTAATTAAGTAACAGATAAAACACTTCAAGATGCTGCTCAAGTGTTGCTATTGACAAAACTAACCACAGCGCTGTATTACCTGACTATGATTAATGCTTCCCCCCCCCCAGAGTGACTCAAGTTTATCTTGTACCACACATGAGTGTTGAGTGGGCAGCTTAATGGTGCTGGGATTTTAACTTTACAATGTCACAGTTATTTTTTTACAACAACTGACAATCAGAATTCAGATTAATTTGATAACAGGGTATTAAATCTATGTCCATGGAGTTTGTATGTTCCCTTCGTGCTTTTGGTTAGTTTCCTCTGGGTTCGCCGGTTTCCTCCCACAGTCCAAAGACATGCAGATTATACTAATTGCCATTCCCAAAGTGTGTGAATGATGTATGTGAGTTTCTGTTTGTGTCCTGTGCCGGATTGGCAACCTGTCCACGGTGTACCTTGCCTCATGCCCTAAGTCTCCTGGGATAGGCTCCAGGCCCCCCGCAACCCTGAATACTTGATAAAGCGGTATAGACGAAAAGTAAGTGAGGTGACGTAATGCTATAACATAACATCAGTTCATAGTTATATTTGGCGACGCCTCCAGGCTATCGAATGGCACGTCCAGTGTACAGTATGTGCACAGAGCTTGTATGTTCTCCTAGTGCTTGGTGGGTTTCCTTAAGTGTCCTTCCACAGTGCACAAAGACATGCAGTGTTGGCTCACTGGTGTTTAAAATTTTCCCTTGCTGTATGTATGTGTGTGTGTGTGTGTGTGTGTTTGTAGGTTGATAGTCAACATGACTTCCTCTAATCGCACTGACCACTGGAGCAGAGTCATAGGTTACATAGGTTACAGTATTACTCCAGAATTCCATGGAATGGATTTGAATTCCATTAAAGAAAGGTTTGCCTTGTCATAGCAGCCGTAGCCGTAATCAGTTGTTCTTACATCAACCTCAACCACAACTGGAACCAAAGAAAGCTCTAACAGGCACCACTCATGAACGTATACATCTCTCTATATAAACTGCTGAATGTCCGGCCTGGCCAGTAGCAAAACAGAGTAAGTTAAACGCTTACAGGAACCATGAGACTCATTAACAGTTTGTGTCAAGTTTAGCTGTGAAGGAAATGATATGCATATGCTGTGGATAACACCATACAAGGCCTTTCTCGTGCACACACTGCTGTACTGAGCTCTGCTGGGTTATTGTTTACACGAATACTGCGCATTTAAGACAGTAGATGATGTGTGTTGGTTGTTTGGGGGGGGGGGATGGGTTGACGGGGTGGGGTATGAATTGGTACGTCTTTGTTTGTGTCTAAAATCTATTTGTGACTGGTCTATTGGTATGTGTGTGTGTGTGTGTGTGTGTGTGTGTGTGTGTGTGTGTGTGTGTGTGTCACTGTTTGGGTTACTGTGTGCTACTGTTTGGCGCTGTGCGTTATTATGTCCGTCTGATTGAGAGTATGATTACTATGTGTGTGTGTGTGTGTGTGTGTGTGTGTGTGTGTGTGTGTGTGTGTGTGTGTGTGTGTGTGTGTGTGTGTGTGTGTGTGTGTGTGTGTGCATGTGAGAGAGAGAAAAAGGGAGAGAGAAAGAGATTGATACTGTGTGTTTTGCTGGATAAGAACGTCTGCCAAATGTCTTAATGTAAATGTATGTAACTGGTGTTTGAGTGAAAGTATATTTATTTGTGAAAGTATTTATTATTTTATTATTTTATTATTTTATTATTATTTTTAATATTATTATATTATTTTTATTATCTTTTTTTTTCTTTAACCAGAATGTTGTCTCAGCTAAAGCTAAGCTGAAGTCTTAGTATTGATGTACAAAAAATGTTTCATAATAACCTTTATTGATAATTTATCATTTGGCACACAAAAAAACGAGCTTTTTAAAGGTATCCGGTTCTGTCACCCAGACACAGCTGCATTTTGGAAATTCTGTCATGAGTACACACGTTCCTCATATGGCCGCACCAGGATGCTCATCATACGTCGGTTATGGACTCAATGAGATGATGTCAAGGATACAACTGAATGAATCTTGCAGCAGTTGGGTTCGAGCCTCTGGAAGATGACTCAGCGAGTAAGTGAAATGAAATAAATAAAGTGTGGATGAGTGAAGACCAGGCTGGACGCTTGTGCGTCATTAGCCTGAATATTTACTGTTTAATCAGAGTCTAATCTACAACGTTAGAAAAAACAACTTCGCTGTATTTAAAACTCTTCGCACGACATCACCATGGTAACGCTTGCTCGTCACAGCATAGCACCCTGCTTGTGTACACATGCTTCTTTTTTTTTTCTTTTCTTTTTTAGCCTAATCTAAGTCTATTTACCAAACTGATTTACATAATCGCCATTTCTTTGTAAACACACACATTTCCACAACTCATGATGAGCTCATAGTAACACATTTGGTGAGTGGTTCTGACTGAAATAGCCCTTCCAATGCATGCCTCTAAATCCAGCTATGAAAATGATTATACATGGAAGACATTTGGCCAAAACAAAACAACAACAACAAAAGTATTAATTTCCTATGTATGGTGACGCTCTGTAAACTCACAGTCCAAATTATTAGGAACAGCTGTACATTTATGCAAATATCCAATCAGCCGTAAAACAATTCCAAAAAATATGCCTGCAGAGGCAGAGGTTTAGATGAAGCTAGCAAATAACGTAACGCTTTTCACTTCTGGCTATGCACTTTTATTTATGAGAGTTCTTTTTATGTTGGCAGAGAGAGAAGTGGGAGCGAGACCAAAGCTAATTCAAGAGCAAAAAGTCAAGAGAACCTGTCCATATGTGTGTACGTTAAAAAGTAAAAAAATTTATCTTTAAAAAATTCTACACCCCAAATTCACTATGAAGACTCAAAGTCTCCTTACTGTCTTTCAGTCTCAGAACTTTTTTTCAGCATTTATGAAAATTCTGTACATTCATGGTATTTGGCAGACGGCCTCATCCAGAGTGACTTATATTTTCATTATATTCTACATCTGAGCAGTTGAGGGTTCAAAAGTGGCAACTTTGTGGTTGTGGTTGTTTGAACCCGAGACCTCCTAAAGTGTCGTCCAAGGCTTTAACCACTGAGCTACCCTGAGAGCTTTAGTTAATGTCCATATGTAAAAAATGTGACTTCAACTGTGTCATGGTTGTCGGCTGGGTCGAGATACTGCAGATCACATGGGATTTTCACACACACACACACACACACACACACACACACACACACACACACACACACACACACACACACACACACACACACACACACACACACACACACACACACACACACACACACACACACACACACACACACACACCCATCCTTTTCACATTGAGACTGCATGTGCCCCCTCACATTTTTCAGATTAGATGTCTTACTTATGACTAATACAATTTTGAAGACAAAGGTGCTTTTCTCTGTTTATATTCTCATTTGGAGTTTGAAGGATGCACTCAGACATCCCCTCTCTGTTTAAAGCATTTGATTCATTCCAAATGGAGATTCCTGAGTTGTGTCAGGTAGTAGGCGCAGCTGTAGGAGCCAAGTGGAGATATCACGAGCCGATTATGAGTATGAATAAGTATAAATCAATTGAGGTATAATAATATTGGTGTCATCTCATGACGTGACACCAATATTACTTTAAAAAGTCTGTAAACTATTAATAGTGTCAGAATTTGTAAAGTGTCTTTAGCATCAGTGATTAACTCATAATTGATTAACATTAGTTAAGCTTGTTGTTAGTTTTATATGGTTCAAATGGGTTTTATTCTAATGCACTATTTAATCTTGCCGCTTCACATCTTTAAACGGTTTGGGTCAATCCTAACATTGGTTCAACTTTCCTACCATGTTCTCCTTATGTCCATGTGGGTTTTCTCTGGGTTCAATAGTTTCCTCCAGCCTACCAAAATATGCAGGTTAGATGGCTTGGCTATCTTAAATGGCATTGAGTAGTGGACTGTGGATCTGGAATCCCATACAGAGTGAATTACTAAATCCTGAGATGAATGAATGAATTAGTACAGTGGCACCTCAACATACAAATTTAATCCTGCTCCGGAGGCGAGTCCTTAAGGCGAAAAGAACGCATTTTCCCATAGGAAATAATGTAAATGCAGATGATCCTTTCCAGCCACCCAAACATATTATCATTTGCCAACACTATAATCATATTTTTGCATATAAAAACAATCAAAGCATTTCAAAAGATGAAATAAATAGACATTAAACCTCACTTAATCTTAACTTATGATTCTTCCGGCAAACCCTGCTTTAAAAATGAAAGTATTTTTCTTGCTACCAGTCTTGATAACATTCTTGAGATGCATGGTGCTAGGTCTTCACCACATATTGCACAAAAACCCACAAAAAAATGCGTAAACTCGCTTCGCTCGGCTTTCCACTGACGCACACACCTTTTGAACGGCTCCCGGGCGTGCGCGCAACTTAGCTCTGTTCATTCCTTCCTGTGTTAAAAATGTTAATTGTGGCCCATAATCCTACGTCATAAAGTACTCTGAGTTATTATGGGACTATGAATAATTGGTAGTAGTTTGCTAAATAGCCATAATGACTGGAGACTCTGCTGCACTAAAACTTCTGTTTACATAAGTTTACACACACAGTGTGTGTGTGTGTGTGTGTGTGTGGGGGGGGGGGTATTTAGATAAAAGCTGATTAGGTACATGTATCTGTTTAAGTCTTGTGGGATATGCTAAAAACGAAACTAAAACTGAAAATTCCCCCTTTTTGTTAATTTTGTGCATTTGTGTACACAGTGCTATTCTTTTAATTATATGAAAATAAAAGTTCTAGATATAAATGCTTCCAAAAAAAAAAAAAAAAAGGCCAAGTGCAAATTACCCCTGGCAGTATTATTGTTTATGAAACACACCACAAGTAATTAAGCAATCATTGGGAAATAGCTTTGTAAGGTACTCAGAGCCAAAGGGAAAACATCCTTTTTCCTGACCACTTTTGATTTGATGCAGGTGGAGAATTCAGGGAAGCATGACAAATGGCTCCTGAGACAGGTGCGTCATACAAGAGTTTATAAAAACCCACCTGGTTCAAAAGTAATCCAGTTTTTCTATTACCTTTTAAGGAAGGAAGAACCTTCTTTAAAAAAAGGGTGAAAAAAATCCAGAATGACCTGAAAACACCCAGTCGCCTGATTTGGCTATGATTACAAATGGATGTTTTAAACCAGCTGTCTTTTAGAAGGCCTTCAAGAGTAAAAGGCATTTGTCCCTACAATAAAGAAAACATCTCAAGCATCTCGAAGCTGTAATCACCAGCAATGACTTGGCGATAAAACTGTTGTTCATTTGTACTTGTTTCTTTTTACTAGAAAGTCATGACAATTGCTTACAGCAATCATCGGCTGGTTTGTTGTTGTTAGTTCTGGACATGGGAGATTGTCTAGAATAATAAAAGCCGGGACATCCACAGGGAGTGGTAGGAAGGGTAAACATTTGCTATCTGTGTATAACAGATGACGAAACACTTGTCTGATGTTTGTTAGTAGACTATACCTCATAACCTATTAAAAGTCTAGTAAGAGAATAATACTATGAGTAATAAAGCAGTGTTGGTTTGATGTTAAATTAAAGCCCTTGTGAAGGCCTAACAAATGCAGACCTTTTAAACATTAGCCATGATGGACAGAAAAGAGTCACACAATGTTTATTTTACTCTCAGAGATTGTATCTGCACAAGATGTTGCTGAAATGGAAAATCCCACTCAGGTCCCTGCGGGTCACCTCACCTCAGCACAGCAGTAAGGCGGTCAAACAATTGCAAGCTCTCATCTTAAATGAACTAGAAACAAAAATCTAAATTGAAGTATTTTTGCCAGCTTTGAGCCATTTAATGACTGGAAGAAATGACGGGTAGAAAAAAAAAAAAACATAAAATAATTGGACCCAAACGTATTGGTCAGTGGTCTGAATGACCAATTTTTCTAAAGCTGTCCAGCAAAACACATTGGCACACACACTGATTTGGACATGTCTTTTTCCAAGAAAGTTGGAATATGACTAGAATAAATATAAAATTCCTGTAAATCTAATGAAATGGTCCCTGGTACTTATAATGTATTCATTACATTAAAATGTAAAAAAATAAGATTTGCCTAAGTTAACCATTCAATCAAGATATTTGTACACGTGGCTTTTTTTTAAAATTATTATTTTATAATCTTTGTTGTCTTGAAAAGAAAGTGACACTCATAAGGATATTTTGTTGATACTAATCAAAAGTTTGGACACACCATCTAATTCAATGCTTTTAATTTAGTGATTTTTTTTCTACAATACTGGAGATTTCAAAACTATCAACAGTCAGTTGTTATTTTAAGACACGACAGTCAGCTGTTCATTTGCAAAACCCATCAAGCCCCATGATGAAACTGTCTCTCATGAAGACTTTCCCAGGAAAGCAAGACCAAATCTTACCTCTGTAAGTTTATTTAGAGTCACCAGCCTCAGAAATCACCAGTTAACAACCAGCACCTCAGATTAGACCTTTTATGAACGATTTACAGAGCATATTTAGCAGATGCATCTCAATATCAACTGTTTATGGGAGATTATTGCATATTTTGGACGCCTTCAGCATTGTTTTACAGTGTAGAAATAAATAATAATAATAATAATAAAAAAAAAACAAACAGGAAAGGCAATGGAATTAGAAGGGGTGCCAAAACTTTTGGCTGGTACTGTATTGTATAAGGTAAACTCTTTGCGTTAAAAGCTTTTTATCTTCAAGTGTTATTGAATGAATATTAGGATAGAGGAAGATAAAATAAAGAAAATTAAATGATCCATTAAATGAAGCAGGTTTATGATCATTTTCGTTGCAGGGTCATAATAAGGACAGAAGCATTAGTGTATTTATAATCTTGAACACTTACAGTAAGTCTCTTTCATTTGGGCAAGATGAACATTGGGTAAACAATTACAGAACTTAAAAGGCAGCCAGTCTAGCTTGAATAAATCTGTGGTTTGACCGTTGCTTTCTTTTTCATGTGAGCCATTAAAAATCACCGTTTCCTGTAATAGTATCTTACTGACAGCTAGCAGTAGCTCACATGTCACAGTTCTTGTTAAATGTTTCACCAAACACTACTCGGTTCAATAAAAGAAAGGATAAAAGTGGTGAATTTGTCCGAGCACACAAAACAAATTTGTCCTTAGACTGGCCGTGTATATCAGGCGAATATTCTTATGTGCTTGAACCAGTTTTTAAACTTTACATGCATTATATAATAAAATATATTCACATATATAAATTGGGGATTTATTGTATTACATTTTCTTTCCCAGCCAGGTAGTCAAAAAATTCGTGAAGAAACTAGAAAACACAGCAGCAACAAGAGAAATTTAACATCCAGGTGCTAGAGGGTGTACAGAAAAAAAAAAAAAAGAAGCTTTGAGAATGAATCAATTTTTATGTTTCTACAAAGTCTGCTGCTTTAGTGTTTTTAGATTATTATTATTATTATTATTATTATTATTATTATTATTATTATTATTATTAGATGTTTTTAGAACATTAAGTTTATGAAAAGAGACAATATTTGGTATGTTGCCACTTCTTTTTCAAGACCACTGCCATTCGCCCTTGCTGTCAAATTAATTTTGGGCCATGTCCTGACTAATAGCAGCCCTTTTTTGTGGCAGAATAACATATGTATTTTTTTTATGCAATTATGGGAGTTAGAATGTGGCCCAGAAGTTGTCAATAAAAGCCTTTATCACTTATGAAATGCTTGTCATTATACTTCAGTATACCATAGCAACATCTGAAATAAAGATCTAAATCAACAGAAGCAGCAGACTTTGTGAAAATTAATACAAATTAATCTCAAAACTTTTAGCCACGGCTGTACTCCTACAGTAACATTCTTGTATCTTGGTTTCAGTAATTTAAAGAGGTGTGCCAGACAGCTTTGAAAAAGTATGCTGGAAAAAAGTAAGTTATGATTAGCATAATTATACCGATAGGCAGACTTGTTGTCCCAATGAGAAAAGACTAATGAGTTAGTGAAGCAGGCCATGATTGTGGCAATAATGTAAGAAATAAAAGTCAGTGAAGCAAGCTGTTACAAGATAATTATCAGCCACAGGTGCTGTTTAACCTGTTACCAACATGAAGATATTTGCCAGCTAGGGTTGGGCGATAGTGCGGTAATACTTTATCCCAGGGTATTCAAAAATAATAAAAAGTGTTCCGGTATTTACCATCCTGAAAAAAACTCTGCTCTGTAATCTATGCTGTTTATACCAGGGTTTTATAGTCATGAAACTTAAGCTTGCATGGCAGATTTCAAGGCCTGTCCAAACATTTTAAACAAAATTACTGAAGAAACGTTGAGTAGAAACAACAACAACAACAACAACAAAAAATCGAATTTCTTAAAGACAGACTTAGACAGACAACTCTGAATCGTTCAGAAGACAGATAGACATGATATAGATATGTTATGATTTGTTTGACCTGGTTGGATGACAGAGCGCAGTTTCCTCTCTTATTATCTTTTCCCCTATTATCTCATCTTTATTCAGTATTTATGTATGTATGACTTGGTTTTCTTTGGCCTTCTTAAAAATTAAGAATTACACTTTTTTTTAAAACTAAGAGTAACTACTGTATAATTGTTCTGCCTTTTTTTTATATTTATACACTGTACTGTGTGGAAATATTTGTTTTTAATAATATACTGTAGAACCATACCAGCATCTCCTGCAGTTTGCCTATCAGCCCCCGCATTGGTGTGGAGGATGCCATCATCTATTTGCTGAACAGAGCTTATACGTACATATCTCGAGGAGCCAGGTAACACTGTCAGAGTCATGTTATTTTTATTTCTCTAGTGCGTTCAACACAATCAGACCTGAGCTACTCAGTAATAAGCTACTGGACATGCCGGTGGATGTTTCCTTTGTGACCTGGATTGAGAACTATCTAACAGGTCGTCCACAATATGTGAGGCTGCGGAACATCACTTCAGACACTATCGTGAGCAGCACAGGGGCCCCTCAAGGGACAGTCCTATCTCCCTTTCTGTTTATACTCTACACCTCAGACTTCAGACACCGCTCACAGTTTTGCCATCTGCAGAAGTTCTCAGATGATTCTGCTATCGTGGGCTATATCAGGAGAGGCCATAAGACAGGAGTGTGGTAGACAGTTTTGTGGAGTGGTGTGGACTAAATCACCTGTAGCTCAATGTTTTGAAAACTAAAGAGCTTGTGGTAGATTTTAGGAAATCAGAGGACTATCCCTAACCCCATAAACATCATGGGCAGTGAGGTGGACGTTGTAGACAGCTACAAATACCTGGGTGTTCATACGGACAATAAACTGGACTGGTCAAAGAACACTTGATGCTGTGTTACAAAAAAAGGTCAGAGTCGCCTGTACTTTCTCAGGAGACTCATGTCCTTTAATGTATGCAGAACCATGCTTCAGATGTTCTACCATTCTGTGGTCTCCAGCATTATCTTCTCTACTGTAGTCTGCTGGGGTAGCAGATCAAAATCAGTTGATACCAACAGACTTAACAAGCTCATCAGAAAAGTGGACTCTGTCATTGGAGTGGAGCTGGAGTCTATAGTTGAGGTATCTGAGAAGAGGATGCTGAAGAAACTTCTCAGCATCATGGACAGTACATCAGCACGTTCAGCCACAGTATAAAACTGGACGCCACAGGACATCATTTATACCAGTGGCAATCAAACTCTATAACTCTTCCCCCTTCATTTGGGAGCAGTCATCATCTGTCAGCATAATCAATAGAACTTTATCATGCTCTGATACATTGTGTAATATTATTATCATGATAATATCACATGCAAAACCACTAACCACTAATTATGCAATATTATGTAAATCATGTGCAATGGTGGGCAATAGCATTACCACTCTATTTGCAATATCAAATATTGTGTGAAATATACAGTACAGACCAAAAGTTTGGACACACCTTCGTATTCAAAGAGGTTGAATTTGTATTATGGCAAGAAAAAAGCAGTTAAGTAAAGAAACACGAGTGGCCATCATTACTTTAAGAAATGAAGGTCAGTCAGTCCGAAAAATTGGGAAAACTTTGAAAGTGTCCCCAAGCGCAGTCACAAAAACCATCAAGCGCTACAAAGAAACTGGCTCACATGCGGACCGGCCCAGGAAAGGAAGACCAAGAGTCGCCTCTGCTGCGGAGGATAAGTTCATCCGAGTCACCAGCCTCAGAAATCGCAGGTTAACAGCAGCTCAGATCAGAGAGCAGGTCAATGCCACACAGAGTTCTAGCAGCAGACACGTCTCTAGAACAACTGTTAAGAGGAGACTGTGTGAATCAGGCCTTCATGGTAGAAGATCTGCTAGGAAACCACTGCTAAGGACAGGCAACAAGCAGAAGAGACGCGTTTGGGCTAAAGAAGACAATAAAGAACACAAGAAAGTAAACTCTTTGAATGAGAAGGTGTGTCCAAACTTTTGGTCTGTACTGTACATCATGTGTGCAATAACATACAAAATTTCATGTACAATACACAAAAGAGACAATTCTGCACCTTTCTGTACAGTCAGCAGTTTTATATATATATATATATTCTATTTATATCTCTTTTTTGAAATTATAGTATATTGTATTTTATTTTTATTCTATTTTCTACTTTTCTTCTTATCTTATTGTATTTGTATCCTTTGAATATGCAGCCACTGGAGAAACTATTTCCTTCGGGATTAATAGACTTCTCTTATCTCTTATCTCTTATTTTTTCCCCTTTTCTTCTGCATCGTAGAAATTTCCCCACTGTGGGACAAATAAATGTATATCACACTGTAAAACCAAACAAGCTCAGAGTACTCAAAACTTTTGTCGTAACCGATTACCTAAAAAACTATATGTAAAAAATATATATATATTTTTAAAGTAAACTTTTATTTAAAAATATATTTTCTGGTTCTCGTTTCTTTTTTTTTTTTTTGTCCTAACATCATATAATATAATATTTATGCATCATAATTTTTTTCCCATGTATTAAATGTATGTAATCTTCTAACACTAAATGAAACTAAGTTCCAACAACTTAGTCTTAACCCCAAAAAAGTATTAGTACACATATTGTTAACACATTTTTTTTTACCTACGGGAAGAATCAAAGTGTGTTAAACTCAAAATGTCTAAATGTAACTGAATTTTTTAAATGTCAACTTTGCAAGCAATTCTCAGTAGGTAATGGGTTGGAATTAAAGTTCAGATTAACACACTGCACATCAGTGTGCAAGCTTATTACAACATCTTGTTGAACATACTGTTTGGCATGACAATTATTGCACCTTTGCCATGTCTCTACTTGCAGCTGTCAGTTTGAAATCAAATTAGCATATTATTAAATTTAATTAAAATTAATAATCCACACACTAACAACTTTTTTTCCTTGGACAATGGTCCAAAAGTGTTCACAAATAACTAAAGAAATAGAGGGAGAAAAAAAGAAAACAGATGGTTACAGTTAAGTTTAGTGACTTTTTAGTGACAATTTCTGAACAAACTGTATCTATCGGTGAACTTTTGTTGTGCTGTTACTTAACTTCAAGCTTAAATGTATGGCCTGTTTATGGACCTGTGCATTTAGACCTGCTGTTTGTTTCAGTTTAACAAATCATTTTTCAAATTCAGTAGGCAAGGTTTCAGTAGTTTGTTCATGCAGACACATCAGTAATTTTCTGGATTAAGGTGAATGCGTGGATGAGTTTTTTTTTTTTTTTTTTTTTTTTTTGGATATTCTAAATTGAATGCATAGATAAACCCAAACAATAGTATGAATGCATCAGGCAGTCTGGGAACATCTCTTACAACAATGTCCCCTTCAACTACAACAAACATGCTTTTAGTGCTGAAAATGTCCACACTGGTAGTGAGGAGACCAAGAAGAGTATCAGTGATTTCTGGCTTCTCTTCTTCCTGCAAAATACAAATAATAATAATAATAATAATAATAATAATAATAATAATAATAATAATAATAATAATAAATAGAAATATATATTTGCTAATGTTACATTAAAAAATATATTTAAGTTTATTAAAATTATATTTAAGTATATTTAAGACTTCAACAGCTGGTGGAAGCCTTTCATCAACTACAACAAACCACATGGGACAAGGGTGGCATAATTTTTGTTTGTCTTATGACTGGAATGCTGACTCTACATCACTGCAAACACCAATCTTGACTGCAAATGACGTCTTGCCCATTATCGACAATGATGTGGAGTCAACATTAGTCCATGATACGGCCTCCTTGCACACGGTACAGCTGCAGCAATGTTGTTGAATAGTCCGACATTGAATAGTAATCCTGGAATACCAGTAGCAATAGTAGGTTTTTCTGACAATTTCTTAAATTACGCCATCAAATGAGTCTGTCTGGTCTTAGCATTGTCAGTATTGGCGTTCCAGGTGATCAGACGTGTATGGAATCCAACCCATAGCCCGGAAAGTTTATTCCTGGCAACTCCAAACCCTATGGTGACGTTTGCTTGCATTGCACCAAACTGAGTCATTCTGATCGCTCTCTGTCTGCTAGAATTTTCTAAATGGGACATTGTGATGAAAAAATTACAACCAAAATGCTTTTGTCATGTTTTAATTCCAAGACATGTTAGCAGGATATAAGCACATGGCAAATATTGGGGAGCTACATGGCGCCCCTTAAGATGTGATTCGAGATGTAATAATTACTGAATTCATCTGCTCCAGCGTTCCTAAACTTTTCATGGAGGTTGCTTTTGTGCACAGGGGTATCGTGATACTGGAACAGATTTAAACCTTCAGTTCCATTGAAGGGATTCTTTTAAATGCTACAGGATGCAAAGACCTTCTATACAATAGTGTGCTTTCAATTTTGGCCATTTGGCGGGAAAACTACTTATGGCTGTGATGGTGAGTTATACACAAAGTGATCAATTTATCTAAAATAACCTGTAAGAAAGAAGAGGTTGGAAAATCATTATAGCTTGCAAAATGAGTTACAAATAAAAAGCACAAAGGATATGATTGCACAAGTGTTGACCCCTTTTGGTATAAAAACATCAAAGGCATAAAATGCAAATTTGTCTTACAAATCTGATCTGTAGGACTGACTGTGGGTGCATTTCCTTTGAATTCATTGTTTTACAAATTGGCAGTTCAACACCAATTATATTTTCTGGTTTATACTAACCATCAAAATATTTTAATGCATTCTTATGCAACCCTTTCCCCTTTCAGTCATGTAGACGAGACTGTAAATACGCTCACATGCCATGCGCCAATGGTTTTGGTGTACAACAATTTGTTGGTTTTCCAACTCACTTAAAAGGCCACATCCTTGACCTTGTTTGCTGCTCGGGCGGTAAATATGAGTTGCCTATATCTGACAATAAATTGATCTCATTCACTATTCATGTGTATCCAATCCTCAATGTCTGTCAGGAACTATAAAAACATTTATTAATATTTATCTTCAGCTAGCTTCTGTCAAATTTCTTGACCCTCTACCAACTCAGCTAGTAAAAGCCTGTACGCCCTCACTCCCTTCCTTGAATATTTTTTTACTCCTCTCACATTTTCAGCAATATTCCTTCATCACTTAAAATGCTGCAATAACTCCAATTTCTAAAAAACCTCGCACTAATCCTAGTAATCGTAATAATTTGCAGATAACATCAAATCCTCCTTTCATTTCAACAACCGTGAGAAACGTACTTGCAAAAACAGGTTCAATGTCACTTTAATTACAGTCATCGTTTTGAATCATTTTAGTCTGGAGACTAAACATAGCATATGAACTGCACGGGGGAGGGCACCAGTAACCTCCTGTTGGCTGCAGATGCTGGAATTTTAACATTCATTCTCAGTCTTGATAGATTTGAGTGAAGCCTTTCACGACTCATCTCATGTGGTTCACCTCATACCTCTCTAAATTGGTTCAATTATATATATAAAAAAAATTATCTCTCAGACTCTGCCTGTCAGCTGTGGTGTTCCAGAAGGCTTAATCCTTGGCCAGCTTTTGTTACTCATCTATATTCCCCCTTTTGGGCACATCTTTGGAACTCTCCTACAATTTTCTCAACCTCACCCTGCAAACCACTGCTGCTCTCACACATGCATTGGTCACCACCTACATTTTTCTTCCAGGCCAAACCCGGGCCTTCCGCATGACAGGCGAGAAACCTACCGCTGAGCGACCAGTGTCAGTGACCAGAAGTCAACGTGCACCAGTCAACATATCACAGCAGTCACTTCAACTTATCCAGAATTCCGACTAGAAAGGCACCTACCCGTATAGAACAAAATCATTATTATTATTATTATTATTATTATTATTATTATTATTATTATTATTATTATTACCGACCTATATTCATTAACTCCATTAAATGAGATGGAGTTAATCCGAATGACAGTTTTTATTTTTTTGTTGATTGGTTAATAATTTAAATTGTTATTTAGAATATATTTTCATGAGCTATTTTAGGTTGGTTAAAGGTATTTTAGTTGACGTTTAGATGACGTACTATAATATTTTAGTACGGATAATTCACAAGGCTTTTCAACAAAATGGTTATTAAAATAAAAACAGCCTGACTATATATATATAAAAAAAAAAGCCATTTAAAAATAAAACCTGTTATTATGAACTAAAAAAATAACCCAGATGTGACCCAGTTATTCTAAAATTAAGTGTGATTTATTAATATTTTAAAATATTACTTTAATTTAGTATTATTTATTCATTTAATTATTTCATACTATATTACATCATTTCTATATTTATTGCCACAATCATATCAAATAATATTATTGTGTCACAATTATATTTATTTATTTAATTTACATTCCATTTATTTATTTATTTATTTATTTATTTATTTATTTTGTAAAATAGGAATACCGTAACAAGGATGATGAACCTATTTATTTAGTAGATGATTCTATTCAAAATAATGAAAGTATTGTAGGTTTGATTTATGAGCTGCCAAAGGCTAGGGGACTTTCCCAAAAAGAGAGTCTCTGACATTTCTCTTATTTACACCCACCATCTAACAGCCAAGAGCCAAAAAACTCGCACCATGTTTTTGTTTTTAGGAGTATTTTTATTGAGTGTTTTTTTAAGTTCTCGTCTAGACACCCATCTCGGATGACTTAACTTTTCCAAAATATACACTGCAAATTCCCCAGTGATGAATTGATACTCTGCAGTAGATTGGCACCCTGTCCAGGGTGTACTCTGCCTTGTGCCCTAAGTCTCCTGGGACAGGCTCCAGTCTTTCCACAACCCTGTATACAGGATAAAGCGGGATAGACGAGGAGAGAGTGAGTTGGTGATTTAATACCTAGAGTGTTGAGCTAACACCCAGTAGTGTTTATATGAATCCATTTTGACTCAAATAAACACTGGAAGGGTTATCATCACTGGGGATTTTACTGATTTTATTTTTAAGCAGGTTACACTATACCTGACCCAAGCTGAAAAGATAACATTACAGGGTGCCTAAAAGTTTATTTAGTACTATAACATCCAATATTGTCTAAATTTGAGTGCTGTTGTCAGCTAATAAAAATAAATAGTCCTACAGTAATAGTAATACACCCTACATCTCTTGTCCAAGTGTAAAAGATAGTGTAAACAATTAAAAAAAAGGAATACAAAGAACTCTAATGACCTACAAGTCTCCTATTCCTCTTATCTTTGTCCTCCATTAACTTTTCTTTTCCTTTTTTTTTTTTTTTACTTTTTATTTCTTTTCATTTATTTTATTTTCCATAATCAGAAATCTCTAGACTATGAGATAAATTTCAGGATTCAAGGTCAATCACAGAATCACACCAACACCCAACAATGTCAAAATCACTTTAAGAAGAGGGTCTATTTTTAATCAAATGCAGCAGCCAGCTGGTAAACCTTGATATGGGCCTTCATCCTTCATACAGGCATGTGTGTGGAGTGTGTACAGTGAGAGATAATGTGAATATCCTGCAAGTTTTTACTGCTAAAATAAATTAAAAAAAGATCATCCAAGGATCTTAGCATTTCAATAAATTCCTTGATCCAAAAGAACTTCACCATAAAGTTTAACTAATCATCATGCTGCCCTTCAATCTGTATTGCTCTGTATATCATCAAGGGCCTGACATATCAACCCTTGAATCCTTGGTATGTTTTCTTTAAGTAGATATGACCACATCAGTTACACTTTACTGTGGATATTCTTATCTGCCTATAACCTGGCCTTTCCAAGTATTAAATGACTCGACTGCAGGAAGCAAGAAAATATAAAATGGTCATACATTTTTCTATTTAATTGCAAATTGTTGAAAGAGGAACTCTATTCTATACAAAGGTACTACTCAACATAGTCTCACCACAAGCCATACATTTGCGCCATTGTTGAACCCGTTTAGAAAATCCCCTTTGTCACAGGTCTCACATTGTTGCATAGTTTGTCTTCAGTTCTGATTCTCCTTCTTTAAATCTATTTGAAATGCTTCATCCATGTACAGTATGCACAGTGCACTTATCCAAGGTATCATCTCTGTAAAGCTCTGTATACTGTATATATCTGTAGGTGTAGAGCAGTGGTAGATCCATCAACTTCTGATGGAGACAATGTTGATTATATTTTTTTCCACCAGCTAGTTTAATAATTTCTTAAGGATCAGTCAGATTGATATTAATACTTTTGGTTTGTTTTGATTTTCTAAATGTCAATGTGAACTTGAATTACATAGCAATTAACAACATTGCAACACCTATACTTTTTTCTTTTTCTTTTTTTTTTTATCTGCCTGATTTAGGACTCCCCCAAGACAGCTTACTCACTCATGCCAGGAAATCTTGCCCTATCTGACCTTTATCAACTTTACTGTCTTTCTTATATAAAAGTAAATCAGACACATTTCCTCCTCCTACTCTGAAACTCTCCACCCTAGAGCGCAGAATAGAAAAAGTCACGCCGTCTATAATCCACTCAGACCAAACCGGTTTTTATTAAAGGTAGACATGCATCCACTGACACGCACATTTAACTCATGGTAGTACCTTTCAATCCAACAAGCAAAAAACATCAGAGTCACTCTCAACACAGAGAAATTGGAAATTCCTGTTTGACTAATTGAATAGGGTTTGGCTTTGGGGAGTCGTTCATCAACTGGATCAAAATGATTTACACAACACCTTAAGCCAACGTCATCACTAATGGACTAACATCTCATAGTTTCACATTACATAAGGGTGCGCACTCACCTCTCACTATTCACAACGTTCATCAAACAGCTATTTGTCAGAACACACACATCAAAGGAATTCAACCACAAAAAATAGCATCTGTACACAGATATATTACAAGAAATACAATCGCCCACATAATCATTACAAGAAACGATTAAACGCATCAAGTCATTCTATAATTTTTCTAAATATTCAATCAACTGGAATAAATCCTCTATTCTTCCATTACACACCAACTGCTATCCCCAGGATTTGTTTTGACACTCCATACACCACAGATCACTTTATTTACTAATCAAAAATAAATATGATGTTGGCTCACCCTTTGCAGCTATAACAGCATCAACTCTTCTGGAAAGGCTTTTAATGTTCAATTCAATTCAATGTAACTTTATTGTCATTCTTATAGGTAACAAAGTATGAATAACAATTGATTAGGACACCATCTTTCCCGGGATGTAATAAAATGCAACCATTGTGCAGCAGTGCAGGTAACCATAACGGCTATGTCAAGTAGGATGTAGAGGGAGAGGAGCACAAGCCACAAACCACAAGAAGAGTGTGTGTATTGTTCTGGATCAATGCAAAGTCCAGTTCACAGGTATTGTAATAGTGATGTGTTATATGTAAGAACAGAAGTGGCAAGGGCAGAGTGTGGAGGGGGGGGGGTGACTGATCATTCAGCAGCCTCACCGTTAAGTCTAGTGGTTCTGGCACGTATAGACCTGTACCTTCTAACTAAGGGCACTAACTGGAACAGGTGATGCAGGGTGATGCTGATCGTGCAGGATGCTGTGCAATTGACAAAGGAAGCATATAGTGAAGATGGGAGACTAGTTCCACCGATTTTCTCCACTGCTCTCACCACCCGCTGCAATGCCTGTTGTTCTGCCTTAGAGCAGCTGGAAGACCACACCAAGAGTGCTTACTGTAGGTCAGCACACTCTCTATAGCACAATGGTAAAAGTTCACCGAAGGCTGCATAGTAAGTCTCTTCTCAGTTTCCTCAGGTAGAATAAGCACTGCTGGGTCTTAACTATGGCAGAGATGTTATTGCCCCATTTCTTAGGCCAAGAAATTTAAATCTGGTCACACTCTCTACCGTCCCATTTCCAATAGTAAGTGGTAAGTGGATGGTCCTTGTGCCTTTGCAAAAATCCACAATCATCTCCCTATTCTTGATATTGATGGCCATTGATTGGCATTTCCAAAGTTGCTGATAGTCTATGAATGGGTGTGACCCAAACCCTAGTAGATTGATAGATGGACTTGTACAGAAAATCTAGAAATTTCTTATACAGAAATCAAGCTGGTTCAAAAGAGGTGCAGAACGATGAGGTGATTTTTGAGAAGAACCAAATTTAGGGCATCAACTTGTGGACTTGTGCTTTATATATATGCTTCTAATGTTTATATCTTTGCTATTGCTGACATACATTTTGGAAAAGAACTGACTTGCTAACAAGTTACCAGTATATGTTTCTGATGAGCTTTGAAAGGCTGATATCGCTACGGTTTATGGTTTGCATCAGTTGCAGATCATTATCAAGCTGGTTTCTTTGAAACAGTTGAAGCTACCTGATAAACTGCAGCAGAGATTAACTTCTGTCTCTGCTATGTCAGTTGCTTACGAAGCAGTTAAAATGTGCCATACTGACAGATAATTGTTTTACAATTCTCCTTTTCTCCGTTGGGGTTGGTGAATTCATTCTTGGTAATCAAAAACAAATGCAAGAATTCAGATTGAATAAAAAAAAAAGTGAAGCAAAATCACTTTGTTTTAATAATACTGTAAATGAAAACATACTGTTAAAGTGATCCATGCAGTCAAACACTGTACTGTAACATGATCAGATGAAGAGCAAAAAAGAGTGCTATGAAACACATTTGATATAGTATGTGGTTACAGTTTTTGTTACAGTAGTAACATATATATAATATACATATATATGCAGTACAGAGCAAATGTTTGGACTCACCTTCTCATTCAAAGAGGTTGAATTTGTATTATGGCAAGAAAAAAGCAGCTAAGTAAAGAAAAACGAGTGGCATCATTACTTTAAAAAAATTGGGAAAACTTTGAAAGTGTCTCCAAGTGCAGTTACAAAAACCATCAAGCGCTACAAAGAAACTGGCTCACATGCGAACCGGCCCAGGAAAGGAAGACCGAGAGTCGCCTCTGCTGCGGAGGATAAGTTCATCCGAGTCACCAGCCTCAGAAATCGCAGCTCAGATCAGAGAGCAGGTCAATGCCACACAGAGTTCTAGCAGCAGACACGTCTCTAGAACAACTGTTAAGAGGAGACTGTGTGAATCAGGCCTTCATGGTAGAAGATCTGCTAGCGAACCACTGCTAACTACTACAACACTGCTACAACTGTAACCACATACTGTATGCAGCCATAGCTACATATCTACTTAGTCTAAATTCATGTGCATGTATTTAGAACTTGTAACTCTGTCCCACTATGCCATAACTTCGTACGCTTCCATGCTCTGGTCCCTGCCCTTTGAAGAAATGTGTTGTGTGTCCTCTATCTGACCCTGCATCAAGATCAGCAAGGTGTAACAGCCAAAGAGAGTCTCAAAAGAAATCAAATTCCTTTCTTGTCATGCGGAGGAAATCCCTGAATGCCATTTATCACAAATCTATTTGTGTGAGAGCCAAATGTAAGAACAATAACAATGCTTCTACCATATAACCATATACCAGTCATGTCATGCCCGTGTAAAGTTAGGAGCATCAGATTACTCTCTTTCAACTTCTTGCCATATGAATCATTATGATAAGATGCTGAGATCATTTGTTTGTAGAGAGAGACAGCAATCTTAAATATTGCCAAAACCACATGCAATTGTCCAGACACACCTGTTCAAAATGTCAAAGTAACACAAAATGAACCCTGTTTTTTTTTGTATTCTTCTCTTTCAGTGGAGCCTAGCGGAACTCAAACCGTGTACATTCCTGGTTAGTCCACAAAACCCAGTCAGTTGGTTTTAAGAGTCAAAATGCTACAGTTTACAGCCTCAATTTTCTCATCTACTACACTATTCCAGACTTTGACCAAAACCAATAATTAAAGATCTTGTGTGTGTACAAAAAACAAAACAAAACAAACAAAAAAAAACCTTAAACCAGACAGAACCTGTGGGTGATGCACTACATGCAGAACAAGAGTAACACTACGTACTGTACTATTGGAGAGGAGTTAAATTTACTAATTTATAGAAAGAGAGAGAGAGAGATTGACTTTTATATGCTCTTTATTGTATTTTTTTTATTAGTAAGTGTTAAAAAAAACTTATTTTCATGTTTTTATATTTGATATTCTTTTAGATAAACTGGTAAGGTTTATTTATTTATTTATTTATTTATTTATTCATTCATTCATTTATTTTTATTGATCCATCCATGCCCTCACCCCATGCACTAATAGTCTTGTTTCTATTTTAATCCACACATCCCTATTAAAGTTCTCAATCCTGCTCATTGCCTCATACTTAAACTTAAAACAAGTGATCTTGTTTAAATTCTGGAAGGCTGCACCTTCACTCTCCTGCATTATTTCACTCACTAATTGACTTTTCATTTTGTTGATGGGTCTGTAATGAGTAACATCAAATAGTGAGAGTGTCAGGTTTTACACCCGCACTATTTTCACTGTTTATCTATGTTCTTGGGCGCAGCGTTTTTTCAGCTGTGTGATTGTGTCCGTCACTGATCTGTTTCACCTCTTAACCTTTTGGGTCTCGGGAGTCATTGTAGTGTGGTGTTGTGACGAGGCTTTATGTGCAGTCAAACAATGAACTTGCTTTTACACACAATCGTAATTAAGAGAACAACCACAACCATGCTCTTTTTATTTTATTTATTCACATATTAATTAATTAATTCATGTATTTATTTATCTATTTAATGTGTACATTTAGTTACATAAGTTTTCTAAAGATAATTTTACTAAACTATTTCCTGAGACCTAGCTCAAATAAAGGCTTATAAAAGTCTATCTCAGAAGTCACTTATTGCAGCTCTGGCTCATTAGTGGTCACCAAGTGACAGCAGCAGAGTTAAACCCCTGAGAGCCAAGGCTGCACAGCTCGGACCAGAAAGGTCAGCCTTTTATGCCTGATGTCCCACCAGTCAAAACACCCCAGCTACTCAGTGCTGGAAAAGATGGTGTCACTGCTGTCACCATTGTTACACTTATAATTAGCATTTAGTGTCTCTGGGTTAAAATCATTAAAATGCAAAAAGATGGAAATTGGTCTTTCACATTAATGTTCTTGCATCGGAGCAGAATAATTCGGTTCATGTGGCTTGCAAACATACCAAAGTGGACCACCTCAACTCAATTCAATTCAATTTTATTTGTATTTGTAATTGAAATAGTTGCAAAGCAGCTTTACACAATCAAAATAATTATTTAAGTTTGTATGGAATGTGAATGTGTATGAATCGAAATGATAAGATTGTCCCTGATGAGCAAGCCTAGAACGACGGCGACTGTGGCAAGGAAAAAGTCCATGAGATAACAGTAGGATGAAACCTTGAGAAGAACCTGACTCAACAGGGAACCCATCATCCTTTTTCTGTACTCATACTGTGTGAGACTGGAAGTTCAGTATAACAGAAGATGTGTTTAAGTTAATATAGATTCCAGTTCGTTACTGAAGGCTCAGGTAGACTATAGGAAACTCCAGTCCTGAACTATCTAGCAACTGCAGTCATGAGTCCTCAGAAAACACCTGTCAGCATCAGCTAGGGCCAGGACAGTCTTCGTGGAAAAGTGGAACCATCCCCAGTCACCACATGCATCCCACTCAGACCACATAGGGCACACGTGCTATGAGATTTCCAACAAGTAGCAGGACACCAGGACGAGTGAGACAGATCTTAGGATGTTAGGTATGGTCACTGTCACACAATGTATAAAGTGAATGTATATTTAGTGCAGGGTGCAAGCAGGGACTCCGGCAGGACTAACTATGATAGCATAACTAAAAGTGAGAGCCAGAAGGAAACACGGACACTTCACCGTCAACAACCCTGAGTGATCAATGACAGTGGGGACAGCGTTTAAACATACCAGTTCACCATAATAGTCTACGTCCATGAGTCCCCCAGATCTGCTCCTTTATCTAAGGCAAATCAACTTACAAAATGCTTGGCTAAATAAATAGATTTTAAGCCTATGTCAATTGCTTTTAACAGTTGATTCTGAGACAGTGTCTGAGTCCCGAACATTAATTGGAAGACTATTCCATAACTTTGGGGCCTTCTAAGAAAAAGCTCCCCTGCTGTAATTTTCACAATACGTGGAACTGACAAGCAGTCTGCATCCGAAGTAGGCACGGATCGTAAGACACTAGCAGTTCACTCAGATACTGCGGAGCGAGAGCATTTAATGCTTTACACGTCAAAAGTCGTCGTTGTCATCGGCTATACCGCTTTATCCTGTATTTAGGGTCACGGGGGGTCCTGGAGCCTATTCCTGGACAGGGTGCCAATCCATCGCAGGACACACATATACACTTATTCACTGACACACTTATTGTATGTCAAAAGTAGTATTTTAAAATCAATGAAAAATTTCACAGGGAGCTTATGCATTCTGGACTAACTGAAGCTTGTTTATGCACCTAGTTGAACAACACAGACAGTAAGGTGTTACTCCAACCTAGAGGTGATAAAAGTATGAACTAGTTTTTCTGCATCATTTTGTGACAATATATTCCTTATCTTGGCCATATTTCTGAGGTAACGGAATCCTGGAAATATTATCTACATGTACTTCAAATGAAAGGCTGGAATCTATAATCACACCGAGGTCTTTTACTGTTGCACTTGATGGAACAGAAAGGCCATTTAAAGTTACAATGTGATCAAAAAAGTTGCTTCTAGCTGTTTGTGGTCCAATGACTAGAACTTCTGTCTTATCAGGATGAAGCAGAAAGAAGTTAATTAACATCCAGCTTCTTATGTTCTGCACACATTGCTCAACTTTAGTAAGCTGTTTTTTTCTCATCTGGTTTTGCTGAGACATATAACTGTGTGTCATCAGCATAACAATGAAAACTAATACCATGCTTATGAATTATGTTGCCCAGAGGAAGCATGTAAAGAGAAAAAAAGCAGTGAGCCTAAAACTGAACCCTGTGGAACACCAAACTCCACTTGAGAACATGCAGAACAGTCACCATTTAAATCTACGAACTGATAATGTTAAGGAGAATCCTATGATCAATATGCACTGCACTGAGGTCGAGTAACACAAGTATAGTGACGCAACCTTGATCAGAGGCCAATAGGACCCCATTTACTACTTTAACAAGTGCTGTCTCTTTACTGTGATGAGGCCTAAATCCTGACTGATACAGTTTGTTTATGCTATTCATATGTAGATATGAACATACTGTAGCTGCTGCACTTCTACCTTTTCCAGAATCTTAGAGATAAAGGGGAGGTTTGATATCGGCCTGTAATTTGACAGCTGACAAGGGTCAAGGTCAGGTTTCTTAATTAGTGATTTAATAACTGCTAATTTAAATGGTTTTGGAACATACCCACTGCTGAGTCAGGAGTTCATTATTTTCATCAGGGGTTCTGTAACTATTGGTACTATCTGCAAGAGGAAATGTAGCAGTATAGGATCTAATTCACAGGTTGATGATTTTTAACAAGAGATGAGTGAAATTAGTTAATTCTCTTCAGTGATATGGTTGTGATCTGATGTGATATGGTTAGTTTATCATCTGTATTGCTTAAATTGTCTGTCTAATATTTAAGATTTTGTTATTGAAAAAGTTCATGAAGTCCTCACTACTGTATGTTGTTGTTGTGGAGATTGTTGCAGTGGTCTTGTTTCTAGTTAATTTAGCTATGGCATTAAATAAAAATCTAGGATTATTTTTGTTATTTTCAATAAGAGTGGAGAGATACAATGATCTAGCATCACTGAGAACTTTTTTTTTATAGTTCAGGATGCTCTCCTTCCATGCTTTATGAAATATTAACAATTTAGTTTGACGTCATTTACGTTCTAACTTCCAAGCGGTCATGTTCTAAATCGCGTGTGTGGTCATTATACCAGGGAACAAGTTTCTTATCTCTTATCATTTTCTTTTTAACTGGAGCTACGTTATCTAAGGTATAATGAAATGTCAACTCTAAATATTCAGTCGCGTGATTGAGTTCTGTGGAGTCAGATGGTGATCCAATCAAACTTAATAGCTCTGGGAGATTATTGATAAAGCTCTGTGTGGGATTTGATGTGAATGTATGTTTAATGTTGTAGCATGGTACATTATTACTATGACACACTTTCATTGAGACAAGACAGTGATCTGAGATAGCTTCAGATTGTGGAATTATGGTTAGATTTAATATTATTCTTCTGATTAAGTATAAGAAATATAAAGTGTGACCTGCTTTATGAGTGGGTCCTACTACACACTGATTTACTCCTACCGAGTTCAGTATGGACATAAATGCTGTTCACAGAGGGCCTTCTGGATTCTCAGAAATGAAGCGATTAACGTTTGTCTACCGAAACGACCAAGTTTGAGAGAAAATCTGACAATTCACAGAGAAACTCAGAGTACGGCCCTGGGGGTCTGTAAATCATAATTAGCGGGATCGACTGAGCTGACTTCATATAAAAGCTACACTTTTTATGTTACCATAGAGAACTTCAAATGCGTTAAAATTGTGTCCATGTTTTTGTACAACAGTCAGATTATCATTATAAATAACTGTGATGCCTCCTCTTCTACCAGTTAGCCGAGGCTGGTGTATGTAGCTGTATCCAGGAGGACTAGCTTCGTTTAAAGCGACATACTCGTTCTCTTTAATCCAGGTTTTTGTTAATCTTAATACATCAAACTCCTGATCTGTGATAGTTTCATTAACAACAACTGCTTTAGATGCGAGAGAGCTAATATTTAACAGTACTAGCTTCAGATCGGACGTGTTGACTGTGTATTCTGTGTGGTTTGAATTTTAGTTCTCTATATTAATTTAAATGATAAAACTAGACTTTCTGAGTCTTTCTTTTGTTTAGCTCAGGGAACAGACATAGTCTAAATATATGAACCCTGAGTGACGACCCTATGCAGCGTGCAGACAGCCAGCTTTGCCCTCAAAGGTCTTCTAATTGTCTATACCAACTCCTTTATAATCCATCAATCTAGGAAGCTCTGTAGTCCAAGTAAGGACCATTTACGCAAATGATGGTCATTGTATTTCTGCCCATTTTTACGACCTCCGATCAACAGTCACATGAGAATTTATATACTATGGGAGTAAACCAGAGCCTCCGCAAGAAAACCACCAAGCATGGGGTGACCATGCAAACTCCATGCACACAGACACTGAGGTGGGAATCGAACCCAGACAAAGTGACAGTGCTAACCACCACACCACCGTGCCGACTCCTTTGGGGTAAACTTGAATCATATATCTCCTTTCCAAATGCTGTTACTTCAAAAACCATAAACCATTTTAATAGATCCTGGGAAAATCATGGGGAACAAAAAGTGAAGGTGTACAGAAGTCTGTTCGAGGCAGAACAGGAGGTGTTCAAGGGAGGAAGAGAGTTTTGGACAGCTATAGAAATAGATTAACTTGTTCTTCTATGTCTACAGGTGTGTGTGTGGTGCTGCACCCGGCCTCTTCGCTCTCCTCTACTGCGGCGCTCTGAGTCTGACTGCGGGTCTTCCGCTTGGTTGTCGGTTCTGCGGCTCCTCCCGTTTTCTCCTCAGTTTTGTTGTGTTGTTATCTTTAGGTGTCTGTGGTGGTGTGCGGGTCTGCGGATGCTGTGTTTCGGTGCAGACGTTAGGGGCGTGGTCACTGTCAGCACTGAACACTGGACCGGCATCAGGTTTTGCGCTCGCGCGGTGTACAGTAGAACCAATGATGGGTTCAGCGCCGAGCGCAGGGTGTCTCAGTGCTGCCGGTGTGTTCAGGACTGAACTGTTGTAGTTCTGGTGTGTCACTCCACTGGGTGTCGGCGAGGCCCGCTGCAGGCATGGATTCCTCGGTGCTCCCCCT
Source organism: Clarias macrocephalus (assembly GCA_011419295.1). Lineage (NCBI taxonomy): Eukaryota > Metazoa > Chordata > Actinopteri > Siluriformes > Clariidae > Clarias > Clarias macrocephalus. The sequence continues at coordinate 57,223 of JAAGKR010001422.1, forward strand.
GGCTGTTCTCACGCCACTGCTGCTGTTTTCCGGCCATGTCGGCGCGTGAGCTCCCTGGCTGCACGGCTCCGTGTGGACAGCTCAGCCTTTTGCGACCGACGTCCACGCACTCAAAACACCTCAGCCGCTCTGTGCTGGCGAAGACGGTGTAGCCGCTGTCCCCCTCTTTACATTTAAAATTAACGTTTAATGTCTGATCTTTGTTATTTAAAACCATTAGCACTTGTCTGCGGAAAGACATGTTTAATGTCTGATCTTTGTTATTTAAAACCATTAGCACTTGCCTGCGGAAAGACTGGATGTGCCGCATGTTGGAGCTCTTACACCTGAGCAGGATAGCTCCTTTATGAACAGAGGCACGTTAGATATGACCACCCGCATTGCGGGTGCAGACAGAGGGGTAACTTTAACCGCGGCTCCTCTCACACATTTTCCTCTCCGTGTTAGCATAGTCGCGAGATCAACTTTGGTCACAAACACCACCACAGCTTTATTAATCCAGGAGGCAGAGTAGATGTTCTAACACCCGATCTGTTGCCCCACTGCAAACAAGACGTCCACAATCCGCACGCCGTCCCCTGGGACGCATCTAACGTCATGCCGGAGAGTCTCCACACCGGCCTCCAAGGCCATGGTGCCCCGCGCGTTCTATCTCATTATATATATATATATATATATATATATATATATATATATATATATATAATGTATCTAAACTATAACATAAAAGAAAATTATTTTAAATCACCTTTCTTGTACATTCTCTGCTTGGTTTGAAGTCTAGTAGGTCGACTTGACCATGTCTGCATGCGTATAGTCCCTTGCAAAAGTTGAACAAAAGCCATACATGCCTGGTCTATCAGTTTAGGTGGACGGCCATGTCTTGGTAGTTGCGCCATACACTTTCCATATTTAAATGATGGATTGAACAGTGCTCCAAGAGATATTCCAATCCAAGCTTGGGATTTTTTTTTTAAATAACCTAACCCTGCTTTAAACTTCGCCACAACTTGTGTCTATTCCTGATATGTCTGGTTCCTTTGGATGTTGTTTATTTACTATTGGTTTCTAACAAGCCTCTGATGTCTTCATAGAACAGCTGTATTTATACTGAGATTTAATTACATGCAGGTGGACTCCATTTCTTAATTAGGTGACTTCTGAAAGCATTTGGTTCCACTGGATTTTAGTTAAGGGTATCAGAGTAAACGGGACTGAATACAAATGCACACCATACTTTTTAGATTATTATTTGTAAAAAATATTGAAAACCATTTATGGGCCACTTTGTGTTGGTCTATCACATAAAAACGTGAGAACATGTAGAAATGTTCAAGGGGTATGAATACTTTTTCAAGGTGCTGTAAAAACATTGAGTTGCTGCCATGTGATTGGCTGGTTAGATATTTGCCTTAATGCACAGTTAAACATGTGTACCTAATGAAGTGTCCGGGAAGTGTATGGTTAATGTTTTTATTCATGAGAAAAAAAAGACATTTAACAGGCTCCAATCAGTCTTTCATACCAGTAAGATAATGTCACAAGGTAGAAAAGCAATAATGAAAAAACCAAAAACCGCTAAGTAGTGATGACAGCGGTGATACTGCTCCACTATGTTCCTAATGCATAATGATTACTCATAATTAATTAGCACGTGATTCTTATCACATGATTACAGTGCACTGTCATTTAATTTGACCTATTTCAAAAGAAAATTTTTCCATGCATCACACGTCCTGCACGTACTGCATGACTCACTTTTCTGACACCTGACATCACATCACTGTGTTCCTACAGAGCAGTGAAATTTGATCACATTTTGAAAGCATTCATCAAGCACAATTATACAGACTGATAGAATTTTTTTTGCACGTCATATATATATATATATTTTTTTTTTCCCTTAACTTTTATAAGTCAATGGGGAAATAAATGTGCAGTGACATATGGTATTTATGCTATTTTGACATTTTTATGTCTGAATAATCCCCTGCTTTACGAAAAAAAAAAAACCCAAACGCACCGTTTTTCTTCCTTTACACAAGCACATGACTAATAGTTTTTCAGCCATTTCAGGCAGGTCTTCTATGTATTTTATCCTGCTTCAATTCAAGATTAAATTCAGTACCAATATAGTTAAAATTTTTGAATAACTATGATATTAAAAAAAAGAAATAAATAAAAGAAAAATTATGAATAATTAGCTTATAAATATTTTAATTTGTCTGGTGATCAAAACTTAATAAAGCCCTGTGGATTCACTGTATAAATAATTAGTTTATTTAAAATCATTCTAAAGCACCATTCGGACGGGACTAGTTTTACTGGAGGACGTTAGAGAAATTGCTGTTTCACAGAGGTACTTTGTGATTTTATTCCCGTCCGAATCTGCCATGTCTGTCTTTTTCTCACACGACCTCTGGAAAATTCCAGAGCAAATTACCTACTGTTTTTCAGCAAACTCTGCGGTCCTCTGAGAAATCTGTGTTTGCTGAAAATGTTTTTTTCCGAAACGCGTTTTCTTGTGTGTTTTGGTCAACGTGAACAACCGTACAATCTCTAGCGCGCCGGTATTCAGTATTCATATGACCATACGCAATCAACGCATCCTCAACACGTGGTCTTGTGCAACACCCACATGTAAAACACAGACACACCTACGTCCGTAATAAACACAGAGGTGTTAATCCCGTCCGAATCCATACATGAAATGACAGACATCGGCTGAAAAAAATTCAAACCCAAACGTCCCCCAGTAAAACTAGTCCCGTCCGAATAGAGCTTAAGGCTGACTCATGGTGACACTCCTAAAGCTTATTCGGTATAACCAGAACAGATTAATTTGATAATGGCAAAGAGTTGGTGGTGATGGGGGTAAGGAAAAAAAAAAACTAAATAAGCATGACAGAGCTCTTTATCTTTACATAATAAACACATGTTATCTGATTCATGGACATACACTATCCACTCTCACGCAATCACTGAGGCTTATTGACAGTGGAGCGTTTCTCTCAGGAACGATCTCTATACACGTTTAATCTTCTGAATCACTCTTGTATTTATTCAAGGCTTTGTTAGATGTTCCACAGCTTGCTCCCGAATCCTTTCCTTTTATTCAGCATGATTATTCATCTCCACTTTTATTTGCAAATGTCTGTTTTTATTTGTATAATGCTTTTAACAACAGCATGGTGGATTAGTGAGCAATTTGTGACTCTGGAACCCCTAACAAAGCTGTGAATAAGTACAAGAGTGATTCAGAAGATTAAATGCAATGCAGGTATGAAGATATATAGCATTGTTGCCTTGAACCTCCAGGTTCAATTTTCGGCCAAATGTCTGTTGTGTTATATCTGTTGTGTTATATATCTTTTTTAAAAAATTTTGTTTAAACTGGATGGAATTCATTCCTATAATGAAAAAAGGGGAATTACCCCCCCCCCCCCCCTGCAGCTTTACAGGAATAAACATTTTGAAAAAAAATTCAAACTGTTTATATTTATTGAGCAAGCCGTAGATGACGGTGGCAAAGAAAAACTCCATGAGAAGAGTCATGAGACGACAATGAGGAAGGAACTTCGCAAAAATGCATTTGAGTTGATATAAAGTCTACTTTAGAGGCTACCAATTGTACAAAACTACAGGCTACCTTGGGTACAAAACTGTCACCTTTATAGCCATTATAGTGAAACTGCTGTATCAATGTACTTCAAGCTATTGATGTGGTTATTAAGTGGTACTGTCCTGGGTTATCACCTCAATCTATGAGCAAACCATATAGTGCCATCCTCAGCAGCAGTTAGTGGCTTCTAACGAATGAGAACTCCATTGAGAAGAGGGGCCTGAGGAAGCATCAGGGGGTTTTTGTGTAATAAAGACTCTAACAAGAAGTGGGGCAACAGGATACATTTTTACGGTGCTTGATTCATCTCTTAAAATATTTTGCTTTTACATGCAGCTACATTATCAAGAGTACAACGTTATGCTATAATGGAGTGTGGCACATATTATTAATAGAGCATAATTAAAAAATATAGTGTGCCCTCGCACCTCCAGGGTTGAGGGTTCAATCTTTATCTTTGGGTCTATGTGCGTACACTCCAAAAAGAAATGTTTAGACTCAACAAAAAAAATGAACGCAACATTTTGCATTAGTCTTTTTGAGTTATGACAACTTCATTTGAAATTATATTGAACTAACAAGCTAGATTGCGTTGGGGGAATTAGCTTTTCCTCTTCAGTCAAAGATTATTTTAATTTCCTCTTACTTATTAACTGTTAGACAAAGGGCATGTTTTTAAGTTGATAACTCATAAAAATTATGTTGCTCCAAATGGCTTTACCATATTATTTTAAAGCAATTGTATATATATTGTCTAGTTAATTACTATAATAATGTATACAACATTTCAAATAGCAATCATTTAAAAAATTAAGTGGCTCCGAATAGATTTTTTTCAGGTTTCTTTTTTTTGTAGGTTTTTTTTTTTGTTTTTGGTTAATGTAGTAGACTGAAAAAAGACATTAGTTCAACCATTATTTCTGTGCAACTTTTTTTATTTCAACTGGTCCTCATTAGGCATGAGTAAGCATAATAAATTATGCCATCAAATCTCCATAAATATAACAGTCAAAAGCCAAGTAGCATGTCATGGAACATTCCAAGAGACTGAGCTCTATATTGTTAAGCCCACATCAGTCATTTGCAGTAGCTCAGGTTGAGCGCATATATTACGCCCATCAGCAAAGCACAGCACCTTGCGATATCCTTTCCCACCAGGACTTTTGTTCCCTCCACCACAATAGCCATCCAGGAGTCAAATGCAGGGGTAGAACGGTGACCAATGCTAGCAATTTTCATTACTTGGCTTTCAAGGTTGATTTCAAACCCATCATTGTCCTTGTAAAGCAAAAAACAAAACAAAACATTATAACATAGGTTATAGTTAGTGCAAATTCATTACTTCAGTAGAAATATTAGATATAAATTAAATGTTACTCACCATGAACTATTGGTTATATCGAGTTTGGTTGGCGTATAAGTCTGCTAACACACAATCTTACCACTGGAACATGTCAAGACATGTTATGTGGGTACGAGGTGACTTTAAAAAATCGAGTTATCATGCCAACTTTTTTAAGTTAAGACAACTTAAATTTTGTTTTCAACCCATTAACAATTAAATTTGATTTAAATTACATGCAAAATTAAGTTGATGTAATTACCAACTTAGAAAGTTCATCTAAATCAATTAATTAGTATTTTTAACTTGCATCCATGTATTAAATCAAGTAGCGGTAACAGGTCCTCCGAGTTATTTTTTAGAGTGTAGTGTTTGCATCTTATCCTAGTGCTTGACCTTTAACACACCTAGAGCTTAATGTAGCCCTAACTGTAATTTGCCCATATACACTCATATCTACAAGAATGAAATTTCCGCATACTATGTACATGTGTTTCTTATTGTTAGAAAATGCCACATGGCTGTGACTCATAGTCACATGAACATGCCAATGAATACCTTCAGTGCTGCCTGGGCAGTTAAACAGTTCCTGCAAGAAATACATCATCCTTAATATCACTGTGACAACCTGTGCCGGGTCATCCATTCACTCTTTGTAGCTACTTCTTTGAAAGTTCCTCTTCCAGCATACCATTCCGCATTATGACAAAGCAATTATAAAAAATAAGTATAGTAAAAAATAAGTATAGTAATAAGTAAGTGTAATAAGTTTAGTAGGCAGACTGGTATGCTGGCTTGGTTGCACCCTTCACATTTAAAATAATGGGATCATTAGTAAGTACCTTGACAGCCTTGGGGTCTTGCCAAACACAAAAAAGAGAGATTTGAATGGATGTTTGCCAAAAATATTCATTTACTTATTTAATTAATTATTTTTTAGTTTGTCCATTAAAATACACATGAGATCCAGGCTATATTAAAACAATAAAGCATTGTCAGGTAATCATTTTCTCGGGTTTAATGCAATTGAAATGCGGCAGTTAACAGAGGTGAAAGTCAAGTAGAAGTCTGGAAGACCAAGAAAATCTCGTAGGAATGCTAGAAAGGCAAATCAAAATTCTTGTTTGACAGCAAAAGACCTCCAGGAAGATTTAGTGGTGTTGGGGTGCACAGCAACTCATGCAGAAATATGAAAGAGTATTTCATGGAAGAGTCATCAGAGGGGAGAAAAATGGGTTGCATCTGGTGCAAAACCTGCGGATTGTCGAGACCCCTTGATCCTCACCATATAATTCAACATCACATGTCTGAAAATGAACATCTAAACAAGCCTAAGTCGTTGAAAAGTTAGATCAGTTTAAAATAGAACTTTATGGCTGCAATGTTTGGATAACAAAAGCTTGGAATGAACACCGCTGTTAAGCATTAGGGTGGACAATTTATGCTTTAACTTTGTGTTGCAGCCATAGTGTCATAGGGAAACATTTAATGGTAGAGGAATTAAATTAAATACTAGCTAATTCTGGAAGCAAACATCACATTATCTGTTAAGAAAAAGAAAAAGGAGTATGGCTTCTACTACAATGAACTTCAACACACCTCAAATGGACTACCTCAAGATTCACACGTATAGCCTTCACAGTCCCCTGACCTGAACGCTATCAATGATCTGTGGATAGACCTCAAAAGAGTAGTACATGAAAAATGGCCTGAGAATCAAGAATGGGCAACGATCCCCCCCATAAGAAGTCATTCCATCCAAAGTACTGTACAACAGTCTGTCACTAGGTACTGATCATACAAGCTGCCCAAACTTAAGAAAAACATCAGACGTAAAAAAAAAGGAGAACAAATGTGTCACTTTTACTGTCCATACCTTCAAAAATCAGTTTAGCATTATACAGCAACAGACATTTTGACTAGGAATGCCCAGACTAGAAACAGAAGGCTCTTAAACTCATTCCATCGCAACCCAGCTGAACAGGATTTTCATTTCCAATAGATAAATTTGGGCCAGAAAGCAGCAAATGATAGCTGCTGCAGTAAAGATCTGTCAAAGTATTTCATGAGAGGAAACACACTATTTGCTGGTGTCCATGGATTCCACTCACTCACTCATCATCTATACCGCTTAATCCTGTATTCAGGGTCACAGGGGGCCTGGAGCCTATCCCAGGAGACTTCGGGCACATGGCAGGGTACACCTTGGACAGGGTGCCAATCCTTCGCAGGGCACAGACACACACACACACACATACACTCACTATGGGCAATTTGGGAATGCCAATTAGCCTAACCTACATGTCTTTGGACTGTGGGAGGAAACCCCCCAAGCACGGGGAGAACATGCAAATGCACACAGAGACGGGAAACGAGCCTGGCCGGGGCTCGAACCCAGACCCTGGCGGTGCAAGGCGACAGTGCTAACCACTACACCACCGTGCCGCCTATTTCATGAGAGGAAACACACTATTTGCTGGTGTCCATGGATTCCACTCACTCACTCACTCACTGATCGTCCATACTTCTTTATCTACAAGGTCGTGGGGGCCTGGAACCTATCCTCGGGGACTTAGGGCATGAGGTGGGGTACATCCTGGATGAGGTGACAATCTATAAGGCACACAAATGCTCATTCACACACTATTCTGGGTATTCAGGGTTATTCACCTCAACCCTGAAGGTGCAAGGCCACAGTGCTGAAAATTTATCATAAGATTTTAAGTTTTTTATTTTATTTTATTTTGTTCAGTTACATTTAAGCTAATTAAATATGTAAATGATTAATTATTCTGTTTTTGCTATTTGTTTGACATCAACTGGCAGCCTAGTCACCTCAAAATCAGCTGGCTGTTCATGCAGTCTTACATGTAATCAGGTTCTGTTGTTCGAAATGAGTCACTGGAATTACTCAAATCTATACATTCCTGCACAGTGAAATTTGTAGTCCATTTGGAACCTTTGTAGTCCAACTAGGGACCGTGGAGGCCAATGATGATTACCACTGTATTTGTTCCCATTTTACAACCATGCTGGGACCTCCAGTCAACATTCACACACTAAAGGTAATTTGGGAAAGCCTAATCTGCATGTCCTTGTGGGATTGTGGGAGGAAACGGAGTACCCAGAGTAAAATGCAGAGTCTATTTGCATGGACTTCAAAGCAGGAATCAAACCCAGACCCTGGAGGTGCAAGGCAACAGTGCTAACCACTCAGCCATCCTGCCACCATAAAATAAATTGGCGTGCCATATTAAGCCAATACATGTGCTACATCATACAGTTTCATAGCAACAAAATTTCAAGGCCATGTACAAAACTATAAATATAACATATTTTGCCCAAAACATTTTTTTTGCTGTTTTGGCTCTCTGATGTCTTGATGATGTGAAACCGTATGGCTCTATTTTATCTTTGGACCTTTCTGTGATTTTGGTGTTTTATTTATTTATCATCTAGATTGTTTTTAGTTCTCTGTTTGCGGTTCCTGTTTTGGGTTTGTTTCACATTTCTATCCGTAAATGTGACTATCATGTGGGAGCTGTTGGGTATCCATTTGGTTTCCATTGCATTTTGTTGCATCCATGACCATAGCCATGTGTTCTTTTTTTATAGTTTCACGAGGCCACATGATAATGACTTAAGATAAGTCCATGAGATTAAATATATGAAAATAAATGAAATAATATATTCAGGAAATCTGATATAAAGTCAAAAACTGAAATCAAACTGAAGCAAACAACTAAGCATAGTTTTAATGGAATATTTTATTTAATGGAATGGAATATTTAGGCAACAAAACAATAAACTGAATCAGTGAGATAGAATGTTCTGTTATTGATCTCATTTGTTTAGGATACTGCATAACATTGTGTAAACATCATACTTGATCAGTGGCCTCCAGATACTCCTTGGGTGGGAACCAGTTAAACAGGCTATTTAATTTGCTTCATGGTATTCATGACACAGTCCCGGTTGTTAACATTCCAAGTGAAAACCATAATAATATCAGTCATCTAAATGTTTAAGTTTCTATAGATTCATTCCATTGGTATCTGTGACTCATTTTAAAAACATTTAAAGTTAACTTTCACTTTAACGTTAACCCCACTTGTTTTGATTCCATGGACATTCCAGACTTTTAAAAACCTGAAACAACCTTGTTGTGTTATAATGAAAAGTCTGCTCCTGATGGTTTGCAGAGAGTCTTTAATTTCACAACTTTACATAGTTATGCTGAGCTTGTGTCTTAGTCAACTTGCAAATATTGCAAGTTCAACTTACAGTAACTTTAAAGCACACACTCTCATTCATCATCTATGCTGCTTTATCCTGTATACACACTTGCAGTGGCCTGGGGCCAATCCCAGGATACTTAGGAAGGGCACATGCACAGACACGCACACTTACACTGGTGCAAGGCTACAGTGATAACCACAAAGCTACCGTGCCACCTCTTCAGCTTCACTTTAACAACAATTATTCATTATCAGTAATTGCTTTCTAATAATCAAGGTTGTAGAAGATCTGGAGTCTTTACTTGAAACACTGGGTGCAATAATATTGTAGGCAAGCATCAGCATTTTAAATCTGAAAGTCACAGTTACAGGAAGCCAAAGGAGGGGGCATAGCAGTTGGGTAATGTGTGAGAATATAGGAAATTAAACAAAAAATGTCTTGTAGTTGCATTTTGGATATGTTGCAGAGGACAAATGACTCACATAGGGAAACCTGTCAGGAGCAAAATGCAGTTTTCCAAGGGACTGAGCAAGCACCCACGTGGCCTGAATGGGTAGAAATTGACAAAACATCCTTGGACAGTTCATTCATTGTCCATGGTTACCCCAAGGTTGCATGTGGTAACTGAAGGTGTCCAGGATTATTAGACAATCCTGATATAGATCACTTGAAATACATACTGTAGCAGTTCAGTTTTGCTGGGAGTTGGGATTTGAAAATAAGCTTGATGCACTGTTTATTTTGAATTATGTTTTAGCAGAAAGGGTGTTATTAGATATTAGGGAAATAGATCATGATTTAACTATGGTCTGCATAGCAATGGAATGAGATCCCATTTGATGATGTGATCTCACCAAGAGAGAGACCATGAAAGGAGAACAAGAAACAACCAGCTTTTGAGCCCTGTGGGACATCAGTGAAAAGTCTGCATGGAGCAGATTTGGATCCCATCTATGTCACTTGGTATAACCAAACGTCCATGTAGGAAGCGTGCCACAAAATTTCAATACTCATACAGATGGATAATATAGTTTTGTCATAGATTCTTGAAATAGATAAAATATTGGGACTAATAAAAAGCATACATTGACCAGCCATAACATTACGATATGCCCAATATTGTGTGGGTTCCCTATGCACCACTGGGCAGCTCTGGAATGACTTCACAAGACATCTCTGGATGTGCTGCGGTGTCTGGCACCAGGATATTAGCAGTAGATCCTTTGAGTGTTGTAGTGTGTGGGGTTGGGCCTCGTGGATCTTGCTTATTTGTCCTCCACATCCCATGGGTGCTTGATCGGATTGGGATCTGGGGAGTTTGAAGGCTGGCCAGTGGCTTTGAGGTCTTTGCCTGTTGGACCCCATGCGTGGCTGGCTGCGGTGCACTAGGTGTGTGCACTGATGCTTTTCTACTGTGGACAGCTTTCACTTTTTTCAGCAAATTGTCCTGCATTGGCTTTTCTGTGGGATCAGATCAGAAAACAAGGGCTAGTTTACTGCTGCATGATGTATTAATAGCGGAATGAATCTTATATTATATAATATACTCCATACTAAATATATTTAGAATCTATTTGGCTTGGTGGGTTGCCTCCGGGTACTCCGTTTTCCTCCCACAGTCCAAAGACATGTCGGTTAGGTTAATTGGCATTCTCAAATTGGCTGTAGTGTGTGTGAATGAATGTGTGAGCGTGTGTATGTGTGTGCCCTGTGATGGACTGGTACCCTGGATGTACCCCACCTTGTGCCCTAAGTCTCCTGAGATACACTGAAAACAATTACTTTTTGGTGTGGTAAAATATGTTAAATTAACCATCATAATTTTTACATTGTAAAAATAAATTTCAAGGAGAACTAGAATTTCCTAAATAAAAGTTTACATACCTAAACATTTAATTCATGTAATAAATTAACTGAGTGGAAAGAGTTAAATATTATTATGTATTTACCTGTAATAGTTAAATGTTTTATAGTCACTCCATATAAACCTAGTAATATTAAGTAAGTTTTACTTTGAAAGTTTAGTTAAAATTTCTAATTAAACCGCGCATGCGTGTTTGGAGACGCTGCACCCGCGCTGTGGATCTCCAGCCCTGGCTGGAGCTGGAGTTTGTTGTATTCGAGGTAAGTTGACCTTTCTGTTTTGGATGTGATTCTCATTTTCCTGACTTCCAATTAATGTTCATCTTAATATCAGGACGTACAATTAGCAATATTTCAGTTTTTAATAGTGTAGAGATTCACGTGATATAAAAACCTGAACCTACGGAACGTCCCAGGGGTCATGTGGTAAAATAATAATAATAATAATAATAATAATAATAATAATAATAATAATAATAATAACAATAACCAACCGAGCGCGCAGGTTAATAAACTGAGATGTGTGTTTCTTACCCCCACCCTCGTGAAAACGGCGTGTTCAGAGAAAGGTTCGCCCATGAGAGGTTGTGTGTGGACCACTGAGCTTCTACAGAGTCTAACATTGGCATTGTTACCGTTTTTTAATCACTGGAATGGAAGAGATTTTCCATATCATAATATGCACTGCGCTGTTTTCAATCAATACACAACCCGTGATTTATTATGCTGCTTTTAAATGTGTAATCTATAATTTGTTTACTGTACTGACTACTGTACTGTACTGTATATTTGAAAATTTGGATACAGTGCAGAAAGTTATATAAGATACTGTTCTACTTATCACATTGAGGCAAGTATAAATCTATAGACATATTTGCTTGCTATAATGTTGCTGTTATTTTTATTTGTTCTTCATTGCAAAATATAAAATAGAGGTTATATATGGTTTTATACCATTGTTGTAGTATAACAAATTGTGTCTGTTCATTTACAGGTAGATGTTACTCTGCATTGGACACAAGCATATACCAAATATAAAATGAATACATATGAACATAAAGGTTTGCAGCATCATAAAACTGAGTAATTGTTGAAAGAATTCATGTTCGGGTGAACTAAATACAAACTCAGCACTCATCATACGATTTCCTGACACTGTAAATGTGCAAAGTAATCAGGCTATGAAGTGTAGCATCTCATGCAATGTTCTACAAATGTTTTACTGATGCAAGATTATTGCTAAAGCAATTTAACCCAAGTTTAACAATCTGAAGTGTATGAAATGATGGTCATTTTTTATGATGTTCTTTTCTGTGTGAGTAAGTGTAAGTCTGTGTAAGTCAGCGCAGGTGATTGAAGCAATTAAATTTTTGTTTATCAAAATAATTATCTTTATCTTTTTCTAGTAAACGTTATACAGGAGGACAGACGAAGTGATGCCTGTTTGCACCATCTTAAAATCCTCGTAGTCCGTGTTATTGAAGGGGAAGAAACGGATGATGTATCCATTATACTTGAAGGAAAGGAAATTTCGCAAGAATGTGGCAATACTGCAACATCATGTGCACTGCTTATGGGACTAAGTTATGCCCTTAACCTTGCTTCAGAAGGCTATTAAATTTAAATAGTATGTTCTAAAAAGGACTATTCTACAGTTTGTTTAATGTACTTTTTAAAATTAATTTTACAATTTTGTTTAAAACAAGTATTTCAGGCTCTGGTGCCATACAGTTGTTCCTATGGATGCAAAATTTAACTGAATGCACTTTTATTAAAAAGACAACCTGTATGTCAAAAACATCCGGTAATGTTGGTGAATAAACTGTTTAATAATATTTTCGTTGTGTGATTTGTGAAAGATATAGATGAAATAATTACAGTTTCTTTACAAAACATAAACTAGCAATGTTCACATTATTATAGGGAGTAATATAAATTACTCACCCATCCTTACCATGATGGGTGAGTTGTACTTAATATTGGAGCAATAAAATTGACTTAAAATGTACGCGTGCAAATTGTTACAAGGATTTTATCAAGTAAATCTTACAAGTCCTTTTTTTCAGTGTAGGGTCCAGCCCCCCCGTGACCCTGAATACAGGATTAAGCGGGATAGATGATGAGTGAGTGACTGATAATCTCTTTGTAAATGCTTGGTGGATATGTTGATCACTTTAAGGTGAAGGTCTAATTTGTCTTGCTGATGACATTACATTACATCAAATAGATTTTATCAAATTGTCTTTTGTCTCTATACAAACACTCTCACATACAGCCAGTGACATCAGTGAAAATATTATTTCTGGAATCCAAAAAAAGATTATCTTACAAATAGGCAAAATTTATTTAAAATGCTAAAATGGCCCTGTAATGAAATGCACATTTTATTCATTAAAAAGGCCTTTGAAGGATAAAGGAAAATTGAAAATAAATTCCATAAGTCTACAGGACTGCAGTACAATATACAGGATCTGAACCTTGCTGAGATGAGTAGGAGTGTCGGAATGACAGAAACGATCATGTATAATTGTGGATCTCTTTACAGTAAACACAAAGAACCAGGAGGTAATTCAACAGTACAAAGAACACCATTAAGTGTCTATAATAATCCTCAAGTTCAAAGTGTGCAGACCCCAAAAGTACAGGAAAAAAAAAAAAAACTTAAAATGACTTACAGCTTGACAGGTTCTAAATGATAAAACCTGATTACTTTATGAGACTGATCCTGAGGATTTGAACATGACAAAGCAGTGGGACTTAATCACAGTGAACAACCTAAGCATGCTCAGACACACACACACACACACACACACACACACACACACACACACACACACACACACACACACACACACACACACACACACACACGCACACACACACACACAGCATTTGTAATACACCAGCAAATATTACACTAAAATCTGCTTAATATTTAATTTGCACATAAACTTTGCAGAGTTTGGTGGTGATCATGAATGCGGCTCAAAGATCAAAGGGTGAAAAATAGCAAACTATGAATCAGAGTGAGATCATATCACAACTGACAGGAAAGCTGAAGTACTGTTTTAAAGGGAAAAGGAATCAGCATTATTTCGAACAGTTCTACTTGTCCAGTTCTATTCATGATGACTCATTCTCTATCTCACTAATCCTGTTCAGGGTCACAGGTGACCTGGAACCTAACAGAGGAAACTCAGGGCAGGAGGTGGGGTACATCCTGCCAATCTCTCCCTCGCAGGACACAAGCACATGCTCACTCACACACTGCAGGCAATTTGGAAATGGCACTTAGCCTACCCTATGTTTCTTTGGAAACCAACCAAACAAGGGGAGACCTTGCAAAGTTCACGCACACAAACCCAACCAAGGAACTGAAGGAACTGAAGGGTCAAGGAACTGAATCCCGACCCTTGTGGTGTGTGCCAAATTCAATGCAGTTAAATTTTATTTTTTATAATAATATGTATACAGTGGAACCTCGGACTGCGAATAACGCGGTTTACAAGTGTCGCACAAGACAAGCAAAGATTTTGAAAAAAAATTGAGAAAGTCTTGGTTTACGAGTGCCGAGTATCATGTATCAGGCATACACACTCTTTTGCCTGTATAACCCCGTCCTTGTCTTCACATACACACACACAGACACTCTCTGTTTTACACAGAAAACTCTGCTCTGTCGCGATTCTTCTCAAAGGTAAAGCGCTGGTTCTTTTTTTTTTTTTTTTTACTTTACAGCAATGATTCCGTTAATATGCGTTCACGCGAATGTCATTAAAGATTTCTTTTTTTCCCCCCTGTTAAAACAGTGTTTCCGTTGTGTGTGTGTGTTTGTTGTGAAAATTAAAAAGCGAGGTGGGTGGAGGGAGGAGGTGTTTTACTATGTAAGACGAAGTGAGGGAAGGGGCTAATTCCACACACACAAATACACGGCGCCTGCGCACACAAACATGTGGAATGAATAATTTGAGTTTTCATTATTAGTTATGGGAAATTTTATTTGGTCTACAAGTGTTTTGGAATACGAGCCCACTTCCGGAACAAATTATGCTCATAATCCAAGGTTCCACTGTATTGTAAATATATAAATTATATATATTCACTTTGAGATACACTTTGAGATGATTTTAGTTTTGTGACATGGACCATTTTCTTCTGGACATAAAACGATGGACAAGATCAGCAACAATACTCAGGTAGGCTGTGACATTTAAACCTTAATTTAAACCAACCTTCAATGCTTCATTTGTTATTAGAGGGCCCAACATGTGACAAGAAAATCTCTTCCACACCATTGCATCATGACCAGGATGGATTGATATTGTTTATGCCAAGTTCTGATCCTACCATCTGATTTCACAGCAGAAATTAAGTCTCATCAGACCAGGCACCCTTTTTCTAATCTTTTATTGTCCAATTTTTGTGAGCTCATGTGATCTGCAGCTTCAAATTCCTGTTCTTAGCCATCAGGAAAGCCACCGTGTGGTCTTCTGCTGCTGTAGCCCATGTGCTTCAAGGTTCGACATGTTGTGAATTCAGAGATGCTCTTCAGCATACCTTGGTGGTAATGAGATGCTATTTGAGTTACTGTTACGTTTCTATTAGCTTGGACCAATATAACCATTCTCCTTTCACCTCTGGCATCAATGGGGCATTTTCATCCAGAGAATTTTACTGGAAATTAAAACCCTGGAGATGTATAAAAAATTCCATTAGATCAGCAGTTTTATAAATACTCAGACCAGCCTGCCAACAACCATGCCATGTTCAAAGTAACTTTCTTTCTTTACCATCTTGATACTTGGTTTGAACTTTAGCAGATCAATCAATCTCAACCATGTCTACATACCAGTCATATTATTTTCATTTACTAAATGTTTATGTCTATGTCTATGAAATTAGATTCTATATAAAGATCAAGTGAGACTAAATTGTGTGAGGCAATTGTTTAGCAAACATGGCTGGTTGGTATGCATACAATGTGATGATTTTCAAGTACCATGTCCTTGGTATTCATTCTGCTTATACTCAAGTATTGTTTTTGAACAAATTAAAAAAGGTAATTCATACATTTTACCTGTTTATAGTTACTTTAATGTTAAATGCCAATGACACAAGATAACCAGCAGGGATTTTTGATTGTCAAAACATATTAGCAATGCTAATTACAGATGTTGGAACCCAGTTGGTATTGAGATGCTTTTGAAAGTTAAAATCAGTTTGTTGAAATGACATCAGATCAACTTTGACTATATGAAATTGGGACAGTTTTGAATAAATGAGCAAAACACAATTGTGCAAATACAACAGTGAAATACTTGTACTGGTGATGCCTTATTTTCCCTCCAGCAAATAAGCTGGTGGCCCAAACAGGACTCAAACCTGGGTCACATGAGAACACTGAATAGTAAACTCTGTTCCATCAGGGAACCTGCTGCCGAGACTACTAAATGCACACCAAGTCCGGAAAAAAATAGACAACTACAATTTGTTAACCCATAAAATTCTAAATTAGCCAAAAAGGGGGGGGGGGGGGGATCACATTGCAGGTACGAGCAGGTACAAGCTTGTGCCACTTAGCAATAATATTTAGCAATAAAAATGTTAATGTTTTTTAAAACATTAACCGCCGCATCACACACCTGCTGCAGGGGGACGCCTCTTGCCAAGGCAATCGATGAGGCAATCCCCCTGGTTGAGTGAGCCCTGATTCCCAGAGGCGAAGTGTGACCACGCACCTCATAGGCTAGGGCAATGGCATCTCTCATCCAGTGTGACAGAGTCTGTCACAGCATCTCGTTCCCACTTTATCAGGGAACAGGGTTACAGCCAAGTATGGCAGCCGCCCCCCGGTTGCAGCCCCCATGGCAAATAAAGAGCTGCTCTGACTTACGCCACTGGCTAGTGTGGTGGACGTAGATCCTAAGAGTACGTACTGGACACAGTAAGTGAAGTCTCTCCTGCTCCCGAGCTGTGAAAGGCAGAGGACAGAAGGCTTCGAGCACAGCTGGGTGCATGGTCGTGAATGGAACCTTGGGAAGATAGTTCGGGTGAGGATGCAGGATAGCTTTGACTAGCCCAGGGGCAATGTCTAGGCAGGATGGGGAGACTGACAGAGCCTGCAGATCCCCAATCCTCTTCAAAGAAGAAATAGCAATAAGAAAAACCACCTTAAGAGACAGAAGCCTGACAGGCACTCGAAAGGGGTGTCGCCAGGCCTTCGAGTACGATAGTTAAGTCCCATGAAGGGACCGTCGCTCTAGTGGGCGGCTTCAACCGTTTAGCTCCACGAATAAAACGGGCAACTAAATGGTGCTTGCCCACAGAAACCCCATTATTCAGAGCGTGACAAGCCGAAATAGCGGCTACATACGTTCTGAGCATACTAGGGCATAAGCATAAGCCCGAGGACAACTTTTCTTGCAGAAACTCCAGCACTGAAACAATCTGGCAGTGAACTGGGTCTATGTGTCTTGCCATGCACCAATTTTCAAATACACTGGAATCACCTCTCACTGGAATCACCCAGGGTGAGCCGTCGAGGAGAGATATTAGATCTGAGAACCACACTCTGGTCGGCCAATGGGGCGCTATCAATAAGAGGCGCAACCCTTGTTGACGGACCCTCGCCAGGACTCCCAGGAGCAGAACTATAGGTGGAAACGCATAAAGGCATACCCTGGGCCACATGTGGGCCATTGCGTCCAGACCCAGGGGAGCTGGAGGAGTCAGAGAGTAGTAAAGGGGGCATTATGCTGCCTCTTGTGAGGCAAAGAGTTCCACTTCTGCTAAGTAAAATCTTTCCCAGATTTGACTGACTACTTCGGGGTGGAGCTTCCATTACCCCTGTTCTACAGCTTGTCTGGATAGCAAGTCTGCTCCTACATTCATGTGCCCTGGAATGTAAATCGCCCTGAGGGAGAGGAACTTGTCCTTTGCCCAAAGCAGAACCTGGTGTGCTAGCTTGTTCAAGCTGGAGGAAGTGTTTCAGGGCCAGAAACAGAGCCATCATTTCGAGGCAATTGCTGTGCCATGCTAGAAGATGACCTCTCCAGTTCCCCTGTGCTGGAACGGCCATCCAAGACCGCACCCCAGCCCGTGAGGGAAGCGTCTGTCGTTAGCATCTTGCGACAACAAGATGGACCTAAAGTGGGACCCAAAGTCAAAAACCGGGGTCAGAAAGGGTACGAAGCCCCAGTGCGTAACCCTTATTAGCCTCTGGGGATTGGCCCTTGAGTGAAACCCCCTGGCTCTTAGCCACAACTGACAACGCCCTCATGTGCAGAAGGCCCAAAGGTATCACCGTGGACGCAGCTGCCATGAGACCTAAAGATCACTTTCTGGCCTAGCTTGATTTCCTTCAGGGTGTTGGAGGATGGGTTCGACACAAGTGGGAAACAGCTGTGCCCACCTTGTGATCGAATCCCATGTGACACCCAAATATGTTGTCCTCTGAACCGGAAAGAGAACGCCTTTCGTGGCGTTAAGTCTCAATCCTAAAGAATGGATATGAGCTAGGATGACATCCCCGAAGCGCTAGCTATTAAGACTGAGCTAGGATCAGCCAGAATACGGATGCCCTGGAATCATAGAGCCAGAACTGCATCCGTGCATTTTATATGTGCGGGGTGACAGCGCTAGGCCAGATAGAACCCGATACTGGTAAGCTTCGCCCCCGAAAGCAAACCTCAGGAACCTCCTGTGTTGTGGCAATATTTCTATATGAAAATATGCGTCATTCAGGTTGACCGTCACAAACCAAACCTCTGGTTGAATTTGAGAACAATCATTTTAGGTGTCGACATTTTGATGTTCAGCCCAAGAAGATGTAAAATTGGACGCAACCCCCCATCTCTCATCTGCCAGGGGAACATGCTCTATGGCCCCTTTTTGCCAGCAAACTCATTCTGTAACTGCCAAGTCAGCAGATGTGCTCGCTCCGGTTTCATGGAAGTGAAGACCACGCCATTGAAAACGCGGAGAACGATGTGCAACGGAGGGGGGGTGTTAGGTGACTGGCACCCTGAAACAAGGCAGGAAGGAACCGAGCACCTAACATTTTGCTGGAGACCGCTGCTTCCCGAAACACCAGAGGTGGCGGAGATTAGACAACGGCCCCCATAGGGTGTCAGGGAGGAGTTTTTATCCCTTATTGGATTTTTTTACACGCCCCTCCCCAGGGGGAGACACCCCCGTGGTCCTGGGCACGTCAACCTCAGGACTTCCTTTTTGGCGGAGATAATGCTCCTCAGGTCTGGTGCTTTTTTTTCTCTTTGAGACGGATTGCGAAGCGCGACGAGTCCTTCCCCTGTCTCTACGAGGGGGTAGCTGGCTCGGCACACACTCCTTCTGCACCTCACGCCCTCGTTGGGACCAGATCTGGTCGGGACTGGGTGACCGACGGTCCCGACTCCTGAGCACGGCAGGGGAGAAACCTCACAGAGGTCTGCTTGTAGAGCTTCGCCTCCCGAACCTAGTGGTGGCGGTGTTTACAGCCGAAAGGCGAGGGGGGGGGGCATCAAGGAGGAAACCACGATCCCCGACCTTGATGCCCATGAGATTAAATCACAGATGTCTCTCCGTGGCGACCGCGGCAGCCATAGAACGGCCGATAGCACGGGCCGTCTGCTTCGTGGCACAGAGAAATAAATCTGTGGCTAGGCGCCATCAATAGACCTGCCAGTGCTCAGAACTCTTAGCAGGTGAGCTTGGTATGCCTGAAAAACTGCCATGGTGTGCAGAGCAGCACCAGCCTGACCCACTGCCTGAAAAGCTTTCCCCACCAACGAAGATGTTAGTCTACGCGGCTTGGTGGGCAATGTAGGCTTTTTCAGGGAGGATGAGCTCCCAGGAGAAAGATAGCGTCTCTTCAATCTGGGGTATCATCATAAAACGGGATGAATAAGGCTTATTCCATGAAAGAGTTAACTCGTCATAGAGGTCGCCAAAAAAATAAAGTGGGGAGGGGGAACCCTCGTTGAGGCCACTCCCCTGGCCACCTGACAGAAACCTGTCGAGCGCTTGGGGATTTTTTATTTTATTTTTAAATTCCTTTTATTTATTTATTTTTGCGGCGAGAAAGGAAATCTATTCGGTCCCTTCACAAAAAGCGCCGGAGCGCGCTTGAGAAGCAGACGCTGAAACTTCCTGATCCGGCGAGAGCGCGAGAGAAAGGGGGACGTCCCGTCTCATGCGCGTCTGCCAGATCAGGTTTAATCTCTTCCATCTGCTCATAGAAGCGCCGGAGCGCACTTGAGAAGCAGACGCTAAACACTTCCTGATCCGGGAAGAGCGCGAAAGAGAGGGGGAAATCCCATCTCATAAGCACGTGAGCCCCAGGAATGCGCCGTGGCTCGCGGTTTCTCTTTAAAGAAAGCGAGCCGCGCGCGAAGTGCCTTAATAGCTTTCCAACCAACTCTTGCCATTATCGGTAAGTAAAGTTTTTCTTTCCTACCGTGATTCTGTTGCACACACACACGCAAACACAAAGCGGTCCTGAAGACAAAAAGATCTGAGGA